>MVGC01000159.1:0-48529 GCA_003589665.1 Aspergillus sclerotialis | reverse complement strand
TTCTTTTTTGTCTTTTCTTCAACATTTTCAGAAATCTTTTTTTGGGTGGGAGACGACTGGTTGGAAAATTTGGTTTCGTGGACTACGAGCCGAAGGCGGTATAACCTCTGAAGTCCGACGTGTTTCTTCTAAGCAGCTGAAGCAGGCGCAGGATATTATACTGCAGTCTGTTAAAGCAGATAAAGTTGCTCAGATGAAGGCGATTGATAATGCAATTGCAATTCTATATCCTCACCACACAAAGCCTGGTCAGCGGGAGGCTCTTCATCACTAGATCTATCTCCGTAAGGATCTCATACTTATTGCCGGTACTGGATTCGGGAAAAGCATGATTCTGCAAGCTGTTTCGCTCCTCCTTCAGAAGTCAATTACAATTGTCCTACTCCCTCTGGCCCAAATTGGCAACGAACAGTCGGAATACATTCGACAAATCGGTGGCATACCATGCTTCCTAAACAGAGACACCATCAGCCCCAAATTTCTTAAAGAGGTGCAACAGAGAGGCTTTACCCATATTTTAATCAGTCCGGAACTTGCAATTAGGGACGATTTTCGTCTCGTCGCCAGCAGCCCGTCTTTCAAACAACAAGTCAGCTTGGTGGTTGTGGATGAGGCCCATCTTGTGCATCATTGGGGCCGGGCCTTTCGGACAGCGTATTCTCGTCTGAACCTACTGTGCAGTTGGCTAGGTAGTCAGATACCCTGGTTCGCATGCTCTGCTACATAATACATTGGATCCTGAAACACTTAAATCGCTTAAAAAGGGTATCAGTTTCGATCCAGATGTCAAGGTTCAGCAGATGTCCATCGATCGGCCCGAACTTCTATTCCAAATTGGCTGGGTTCCGAAAAAAGCAGGATTTAAAGCATTACGATTCCTGTTCGCCGCTGACGGGAAGACCACGGAGTCAGTATACCAGACACTTAGTGAGATTCCAAAGACGATCATTTTCTTCGACAGTAGAAAGGACGCACATACTGCAGGAGAGGAGTGTGAAGCATGGCTGCAAGATATCAAACCTGAGTGGACACATGACAAAGTGACACAGTTCCTGAAGATATTTCACCGCAACACAGCATCTGCCGTCAAAAAGGCTATTCTGACCGATTTGGGAAGGGCGGGGCCCAATCTCAGATCCGAGTTATCTTTGCCACGGAGGCCCTCGGGATGGGTGTGGACATTCGGGATGTTCGTCGGACCGTTCAATGGGGCGTCCCTATAGGAGAGCATGCTGCAACTCAGCTGCAACGAGGTGGTCGAGCGAGCCGGGATAAGCTGGATGGTGAGGTAATCATGCTGCTTCCTGAATGGGTTTCCGGCGAGCGTTCCCCTAGGCTGAAGCAAAGGGAGAATTAGATAAAAGGCCAAACGCCTCCTGCTATTGATACAACCAACGCTGAATTGGAAGTAGGAGAAGAGGGCCGGAAGCCAAAGAAATTACCGGATAGGCAGCGTCGTGATAAGTTATCCGACTTCTGGTATAATCTAGCGAATTCCGAAAAGAAGGACCCTCCGTTGTGTATCCGTCGCCAGTTTCTGGATTTCTTCAACGAGCCAAACGAATATAGGTCAGGGAGACGACCCAACCGCTGTTGCAGTAACTGCAACCCGCAAACTCGACTCGGAATGTTGGATGGCTTCTATCAATATCGCGAACAGGGTCCTCAGGCTAATCAACGAACAAAAGCAGTATCCGAAGCTCTTGATAAATGGGCTGAGGAACAGGCTTGTTTAGTATATAAGGGCTGTGCATTCATACCGGAGCCCACGCTTTTCTTGTCACAAGACTTGCGAGACAAGCTTGCAAAGGATGCGCATTCGGTTCTAGACGTGGAGAGTTTAAGAAGACTCGTGGGTCCATGGTACTGGAGTAAGTCGCATGAACAGGCCCTTTTCAGTATCATCTGGACTTCATATCGACAAGGCAATACCAAGACTCCTAGTACTCAGCATAGTCAGTTACAGATTCCGAGTCTCAGCAGTCAGTCTACAACTACCGTCTCCTCATTTGCCTTATCAATGCCGGCTTCCACATCTACACCATCACAGAATTCAGGCCGGATCAACCACTGGGGCGTTGGTTGGTCTCCACTTTCTACACCATCGTCGTTGGATATGCCAATACAATCGCAGAATTCCTGGTCCAGTTCAATAAGCAAGGAAACCGTCGATGCATCACCACTGTCTCTACCCGTGGCCTTAAAGCGATCTGCTCTTGAAGAAATTTCTGGCAACATCAATGTAAAGAAATTATATACTCGGAACATCTGATCCCACCCGATCCGGCGGTGAGCGTCTGATTTAAGGATGAATTGGGCTCGATTCATATGGTTCGGCTGTAGGAAAAGGGTGATATCTAAATTAGACACAGCTCTTAGTAACTATACATCCAGAGTCATGGGATAACTTCTCACATCAACTATATCAAATCATCAACATTGCCATATTCGACTTCATTTTCTTCAGGTTCCTTTGTAACGAAGTCATCCAAGACCCCAATTGGCGTCGAGTTTAGTCCTGGACTATCATGAAGGTCATCACCTGCCCATTGTCCATGAACGATCAGCTTGCTGAATCGTGCGACCCCATTGCCTAACAGCGCGCAACCTCGGGATACAACATCTGGTGGTTGAAATGGAGAATCTCTCCCTTCTTTGCGCTTATCAACTGAACCGGAACAGTAGATCTGAAACGCTAGGTTTCGCACATCGTCACTCACATCCTTTTCTGTGTGTGCGCTGTTGGTATGCTCACCAAAGGCCTGTTCAATGGACTCCTTTAGGTCCGTACAGTAACTAGCTGTTAAAGCGGTGGTGCGAAATAGAGTAGCAACATCAATACTTGATGTGTGCCGAGTGGCCATAAGAGTCTTCATTTGTAGATTGAAAAATTCATTCAAACGGTCCATCTCAAACCAACTATCCTCGGCTCCACGGGGGTTGACAAGCCCATTTGCCAGAATAGCCCGTTGCAGCTCTCTGCCAGCAGCCGGGGTACCTGTTAGCCATGTCATATAAAGAGACAGGAAGGTGTATTTGGTCTTGCTGCTGCCATGGAAAAGAATACAACACCGGGCAAAAATCCGGTGTATAATTCCTATGTCGGCCCGCTTAATGGCAAGTTTAAGAGTCTTGTAAACTTCCATTTGTTGGAGGAATTTAGCGTGGGCTGAGTATTCAACGTCAACAGGGTACCTTGAGGCTGCAGCTTGTTTCGATTTGCAGAACTGGATTGTTTCATGGATATTTTGGTTGATTTCGGAACAGGTTTGCATTGCTCGTCAAAAACAAATATAGATTCCCGTATCTTCTCAATTGCATTGAGGAACCCCGCCCGGCCCAATTGACGAATATAGAGGTCAACTTCTTGACTATACTGTCGTTTAACGCCTGGAGGAAGGGACTGGTAGTATTATAAAGCCGTTACCCGGGCATTAAACGCATGGATTGCAACCTCTTCCTTATGTCTTATGGCCCTGAACACAGCCCATGAAGTTTTTATTGTGGTATAGCGTGGAACCGACAGAAGCACTCTCAAAGCCGGAATAGAGATCATGAATCATATCTCATATCCATGTAGTTGGTCCGCCAATGAAAAAGGCCGGGGATGGGTAAAATCCAGTCGTACCTGTCGTATGAGAGTGTAGACCCGCGGCGTTCTTTCTGGACGGCCCGGATCAATGAAATGGTTTTCTGAACCCCGTACACCAGATGCAGGAGGTCATCGAAGTCACCAGACTGATCGTACCCAATTTGCTCTGTGAAGACCTTGTCAATCACATTGTAAGTGCCATCGATAGTGCCTCATTCTCAAGAATCGGGCCGAGACTGTAGTGTCTCGTATTCTGAGGCAACAGGCGTTCAACGCACTGGAACTGCGGCCACCCATCCAGCTCATCGGTAAAGGTATCATGGATGGCGTCACGGTGTGTATCGCGAATAGCTTCCGCAATCCAATATCGCTGTGTCTGATGGAGTATCTCATCGTCCCGATTACCGGACATGAAACAAACATCATTTGGGTCTAATGCGAGATGTGGACGAAACATGGACTTATGTAGACCATCACCTGGCAAATTTTGACTGATACACAGCTTGCCTGTTGTGGCACATATATGCTTCGCTGGTTCCCAAAGACTCTGATGCCGAACAGTCTCACTGTAGTCGAAATTGTCCCAAGAAATGATTATCCGCTGCCGGGCTGACTGTGCTATTCCTTTAATCTGTTGCTGAGAGAATGTCAGCAATAATATAACTAAAACAGCAGTTATGCTTGCATGCGTGTAATATACATACAAACAGGGTGTGGTACTTCTCCAATTGCGGCCACCTCGGCGGCTCGGCCCTTCTTCGCATAATCGTTTGGTATGACGGTATAAGGCCAAGTCCGGCCAACACGTTCAGAGTTCGACGTTTGACACCCATAGCATGGAGATGAACACCTAGAAGTACAGGGAAATTGTCATATGTGTTGGGCGCGTAGGCATATGCAATGGAAGCAGATATGATGGTGATTGCCTTGACTGGCCTTGATCCGGTCCCTCTGACTGGGATTTTTCGGCTCTAGTAAAGCAAGAAGCAATTTACACAACTCCGGTGCTGTTTCTTAAATCCGACTGTAGATATTGAGGATATCAAGCCCATGGACCGATGCCTCTGGGTCAAAATTCCCCAGACCAGTTACTGAGGAACCGAGACGATTAATCTCACTGCGTAAACGTTCCACTAGACCTGAAACTCCAATTTCATGCAGTTCATCGGAATAGCGCACAAGCTGCTCAGCAACCTGCTCCTGGGCAATGGCTCCTGAGAGCAATTTCACGCGTGTTTTGATTGTCTGATCGTACGGTTTTCCGGGCTTCGCGGTGACCATATGGCGTAGAAGATCGTTGATAGACCACCTATGTTTATCCCGCATGTATTTCAGTACCATTTCAAGCCTGTCATAGTCGTTCATGTTGCCGATATAAGCTGATGAGTTGGGTTTGACCTCCTCATCGAGTGTGGTATCAGCTCGTATCGTTACGGGGTCTGTAACGATTTCTGACCCGTCAGTGCGCATTAAGGACGCAGATTTTGCAGGTTTTGAGCCTGCCATTCTATTCTAGATAATCAATATAGTTCAAATTACCACTATTGGGCCTTGCTTCGCTGGTTTTGTGGAGTGCGTAGAAATCTCCCGACAGGCACATATATGAGGTTGAAGATTGAGCTCAGACCATAGATTATTGAAATCGCTCAAATCGGCCCAATTAGGCTTAGTCTAATTACAAGGAGATCTGAGAACTGAGATAACTTCATAGTAAGTTAACGTATTCGGTAAGCGAGCGTTCCACGTAATCGAGCGTTCCACCTCCGCCTACTAAATGAAGTTTTATCGCTTTTATCAACCAAATAACTGCATTTCTGTCTAAAAATCAACTAGGAACTCGATTAGGACATTGCAACCGTCTATGTCCTAGAATATGACAATCACTGCAGCGAGGTGGCGCTCGTAAGCGTGATTGTTCTGCAGAAGACTTTTGGTCTGCAAGCACTTCAGAAGCCTCATTTTCACGCTGGAATCCCTCCTGACCTTCCTGAATAGTATAGCCTTCAGGCATATGACGCTGCCTAGTAGAGCACTTTTGCTTTTGAACCTGCTTTCCATTAGAAGCGCGTAAATCATGCAGTTCTTCCCGTGCAAGAATAAGCTCATTAAGATGCAATTCATAGCCCTTTATAAGCTTATTTAATCGCGCTTCTAATGAAGGAATTGGACTCCGCGAACGCGTATTAAGCAGTTTCTTCACTGTAGATACCTGCTTTTCTAGCTGCTTAGTGTTGTATGGTGTTTGAGGCGCTGAATTGGTTGACCGACTGCCTGGTGGTGTAGGGGTCTTCAGTTGAATATTCAAATTGCTAAGCACCCTTTCTGGATTGTATGGGACTAGGCCAGCTGCTGCGAAGCTATTCTGAATAGTTTCTGCTTTAAAAGTACTTTCACGGGCTGCAGGAAACGCGTCTAAAAAGTCATATTTATCAATATGATTAACGCCTGTAGGCATAAGCTTTTCTACTAAGCCTCCGTACGCGCGTTTCAGCGGTGCAAAACAGCCCACATCTAAAGGCTGTAGGAGGTGAGATGAATGAGCAGGCATGCAGATAGGAATAATATCATTCTCATTGCATAATTGGTCGAATCGAGGCGTAAGATGACTACCATGGCCATCAAGAACTAGGAGGCGGTATTTCCCAGCTGTACAACTAGTAGTAGCCGGAATAAAGAGATATTGAAGCCAGCGAAGCCCGATTTCATCAGTCGTCCATCCATTAGGGCTAACTTCAATACGTGAGCCATGTGGAAGCTTCGTATTCTCAAGCCATCCCTCTATATGGACCTTGCCTTTAAAGATAATGCATGGCGGAAGCGAACAGGTCTCTACAGTAAAGAAGCTAAAAAGCTTGAAGCTAAGCGAGCGGAATTCGCCATGCAATGGTGGAATGTGTCCTACGATGACTACATTGCAGGGAAAGACATTGCGGAGAGAGACACGACGTGTCTATTCGATATCTACAGGAAATACATGCCTGAGCGGGCCCGGATCCAGGAAACATTGTTTAGAGAAGTGTCCCTGGAGAGCGAGGAAGGAAGGCAATGCTTGCATGATATGGTCTCTCTGTGTACATCGACTGAGAAGGTCGCATATTATCCCGGTTTTAGTCCGCTCAATGGGCTTTGTCCGATATGCGAGACCCCAATGTCCAGGTATTCCCTAGATGCCTTGTGAATATTGCTATCAGTGACCCTGACATGCAATAGGTTTGCTCTCCAAGCCCGCGCAAAGCATATCCTCTAATGTCGAAGGAGGGCTTTAAACGCTGCTCCTTATCAACAATGCTATAGGAACGGTAAGAGAGCGCATCGTCGTGTGACTCGTTCCTATGCGCAGTTCTGTTATCTCTGTGCACAATTCTTCTACAGCGAAGAGGACTGGGACCACCACTGCCAATTTCACCTAGCAAGTCTCCAACCTCGATGCGGTATGCTGACATTCCGCTACACGTTGGTGGGCGCTGGACTTTGTCCTTTTTGTCTTGGTGAAGAAAAGAAGAGGCCTAGCGAAAGGTACAAGCAGTGGTTGACGAAGGCGACCCTACTAAACTATATCGATGATCACATGAAGTTATACAAATCAGAGGGAAAGGTCCCATGTCCCCATCCATGTTGTCGAAATAAGGAGTATGACGGTATAACGGGCCTGCGACGTCATTTTTTCGATGTCCATTCTCTCTCGGAGCCTCGTTCCAATTTATTGTGTCTCCAGAAAGAGACGATGGAAGTTTTAGAATGAAGAAGATAGAATCAAACCCGTGAAAATAACAAAGTATGGTGATGATCAGGATAGGGCTTGAAAGCATCTAGGAGGGTATTAGTGGGACGATCTTGATGACCTTGGGATGTTTATTTACCATTAACCTTTGCCCGAGTTCCAGGCATCATGGGAACTCGTCTCCATATCCACATATATCAATCGGTTTCCGATATAGCTACAAAGAAAACAACCTTGAAATCACATGTCCTTCAGCTGGTGGAGTACGCTGCCTAGGTTTCGTCCAGTAGTGTTTGCCTTTTCAGCAAAATTTGCTGAATAGATATCATGAATCAGCATCCGCGCGACGGGACGGATTGGTGACTGGGTTGTACCATCAAGAGTTTCATCTAGAATCTCGTGCATCTTTCCGCTTATATATAAAGTTGCAGGGCTTGTATTTGACTCTATTTGGCGAGAGATTTGGCTTGGGACATAAAGGCGGGGATAATTCGATGATTCTGGCATTAAACAAACTGTTAGGCTGGCTAGACAACCCCAAAAACTGATAACTTACCAAACCCAAAGTGTTGCGTACTATGGAAAAATGTAAGTTTACATCTGTCTTCAGCACTAGCTGCAGAAGCTGATATTAAGAGACTGGCAGCACGGAGGGTACTACCAACCCCTGGCTCAATTAAAACATATGTCACTATACAGACTTGATTTTCTAGAATCAACGTGATCTTCCCTATTTGGATGATCGCGACTGGGTTACAACATTTCGAGATAATCAGCCTTCAGAGGTCGTCGGCGATAGCTGCGGATCGTTCAATGGGAGCTGCAGAATAAAATCGATGATGGTGTACAATGGATGGTACGGTTTGCTGTGCCTGGCCGAGTATGGATGGTGATGAAAAAGTTACCCACGAGGCTGCCACAATGCAGTTTGTCGGAGAGAAGACAAACATCCCTGTACCATCTGTTATAGCATGGGGACTCAGTCACGAGAATCCGCTTGGCGTGAGGGCATTCATCATCATGGAGTTCATTGAAGGAGAACCTTTAGATGTGATCTTGAGGCAAGGTACCGGCCCGGAAGAAGCTCACTCTCTCTGATGGGCTCGACCTGCCACTCGCATGGCCAGAGACTAGTCACGGGCTTGCAGTGGAAAATTAAAAGGAAAATCTGGGACACATATGCGGCGGTAATGATACCAGTGACAATCAAAATACCCAGTCGTAGTCTGCTCGAGCGTGCACTAATGCGAAGGTAGAAAGCAAGACCAGATAGTCGATAAAGGAAAAAGCCTGTTGTATAAATTCGCGGACGGTGGACATGGAAAGGACGTATTGGATATATTCGATATGGCGGCCACTACCCAGTTCGACCAGAACAACGGACAAAACCGACGAAGACGACCTAAACGATCTGTTAGTGGATGGCCCAATTAGTTGCCAATTGAGCTAGTCCGGCTGGTGTTCAGTCAAACACCCATACACCGACGCCTAGGTCCAAGACTAAAAAACGAATACGAGCGAAAGAAAGCCCAAACGCAAGAATCGAGCTAGTGACCTCGGTCGAAACACATGTACTCTGCCCCTTGAGCTAGCCCGAGGACATCTTGCAAGGAAATTCTCAGTGCTGATCGATACTCAACCCAATCGGGAAGTTCCTTCTCAAATTCTGCTTCGTGACACATTATGCACGTAGAAAGCATAGCACAAAGTATTAAGTTATTCTGCCATCGTAGAATCTGCAGCGCCAGGGCTGATTACGAGTATCAAGCCTTCTCCGAGGGATTTATGGCGGTTGTGGCGTGAACTCGATGTTACCCAAGACGACGTCAGACTATCATGTCCGATGCTCTTCCTGGGCAATCCATTATTCAAAATTACTCGCTACTGCCGCCATTCCTGCATTATATGAGCCCTTAATATAACAAGGTTCCTTTCGGTGGCCGGAGTCGGAATCTCGTAGAAGGCTGTTGTGCGTAACTATCAGTACACTTTGCGGAAGGGGCTATAGTACTTGGCGATTATACATGCAGGCATTCAGAAGGATCAAAGATGCCGCCGCCACATTGCTAGGCAAGTGAAAGTTAAATTCAACCAAGAGGGCTTGTATGTTTTCTAACTTTCTTTTGTGAAAGGAAGCCAAGCATAGGAAGGATTCCCATCGGGTAGTCCCCAGACATCACAACTCTATACTCAGTGTAACAGGCTACATGACAACATGCTTCATGCCTTTTCATCTTCTTCCCAAAACATCCACGCCATACTGATGACAAACTTGATACCTGCCGCCAGCCACATCACAGCGTATATATCTCCAGTGGCCTTTGTGATCCAACCCCCTGTAATAGCTCCCACGAGAGTTAGAGTAAAAGCCACCATACGCCGGTCCCGCTTGGCGTTTTGGAGAATAAACAGCTTAGGGTCTGATACCAGATCGCATAATAGACTAGTGATCACCACCGTCGGCACTTCATTGTAGCCGAGTGCGCGGCTAGCAACTATCTGGCCCGCTGACTGGATGCTTAGCAGCACGATAGGGGCTTCTTGGCTCCACTCAGTCTCCGCGCCGTCTCCGGCGAGACGACGGATACCGGGGATTGCCCCGCTCTGGACTAGCGCCGCTGTGATTATGAGCATGGCTGTCTGAAGAAAGAAGGTAAGCACTAGCGTGCCGCGTTGTCTTGGGCCCAGGGCACTGTTTAGACGAGCAAACAAGAAGCACCCGAGGATAAAGCATCCAATAGAAGTTAAGGATCGAGCCCAGCCATACGGCCGTGGATTCTGGTTGGAGGCTCCCAGACCGACGAAGATGGTATTGCCTGTAGCTATAGTGAGCTGGGTGGTCGAATGGGTTGTGAGTTGGGAAGAGGGATACCAGTTTGCATTGACACGAAAGTATTATAGGCTGCGTCTGTCAGCTTCTATCCTTCGCTTAGTAGAGCGCACAGTTCTCACCATTGTAGAGGGTACTGTCCACCAGTCCCGAACAGAGACAGCACGCATATAATAGCTTGTCAGCGTGCGCAGGAGTAATGTCGGTTTTCAGCCTTTCAACCCAGTTTCCCTTGGGGGTAGGCCTATCCATTGTGAGTGCTGGAAGACGCTTTCCAGAGAAGCCCAGAACGAATATGACGGCTCGCGGGCATAGATTATAGATCCCACCCCATGTGGTTATATTGACGGCATATCCTGCAATCACCGAAGAGGGACCACATGCCCCTCTTCTGACTGCAGATATGACAATCAGCTGCGCCATGGCCTGCAATACGAGCCCATCCTGGACGAATATCTCCATGCCAGTGACAATGTAACCGTCTATCAGATTTTCAGGGCCAATTGGGTAATTTGTTGCTATCTCCTGAGGGATCGGCTTGGACCTTGGCGGCGTCCACCCGACACGAGCCGAGTCCAACTCCTTCAAGCCAAGACACTTGGCTCTGCATAAAGACCGGAGCAACTCCCGATACGGCCTCCGAGACCACCATTTCCTATCGCAGGGAGTTGTTGAATGCCAAGAATCGCGTCAGCTTCCGTGTGCTGTTGATCTGCCGGATAATCAGACAAATCTCCCGAAACCGCCCGCTCCGTTCAACTAGGAGAAAGAGCAGAGGTGATCTCCTGTGATGCCAAGACCTAAGTTCGCTTTGCCCAGACTCTGCGTACTGCAGGACATGGTGGAATTCTGCGTTGCTATACGCTCGGCAGATACGCCTTCCGGCCAGGTGAAGCCTTGATTGCCTTGTGAGAACCTTGATAGATATGGGTCTGGACGCTGCTCAAAGTTCAAACTCTTTCGACCGTGTTCGGTTCGGTCACTCCGGATCAGATAGAGTGAGATTCCCCAACAGGCGCTTCGACTTCCCAACGGGTTAAAGTAACGTATATTCGACAGACATCTGCACGTAGATACCCACCCCCTGTAGTGCGTTCCGCCGGACTTCGGAGAGTTCCAACACAGGCCTCGGGGAGACAGGGTACGGTAATTTAGCCGTACTTTATCCAACTCCGATGTGGCACTGCATGCTTCGTCTGCTGCTCGTCTGAAGCGGGTGACGAAAGAGATAGATTATGCCGAGAGCGCCGAGAGCATGACAATGTTGTATGAAGTCGAGGCTTCGATGGCGCCGAAATGTCCGAAGTTGTTCGCTCTACGCCGATCTTCCAGATCTCACCCCAGATGTCTGTTTGTCGTGCACGAGGTGTTGGAACCCGTACCACAAGCATAACCCTGTCTCTAGATATCCCACCAATGACACTGTCAATCAGTGAGCTGTCCCCTTGTTGGGGGTGAATAGAGTATATGCTGTCCTCCTACCGAACACACATGCAGTCAATGACTTGCATGCTGATATTTGCTTGGACACATAACGCCCCATCACTCGCCAAGGGCGGTTAATATGGACTTACCAGATAAGTCCATTATACTTCTTGGCGCAGTAAGAAGGTATCAAGAGTCAGAAATCTGGGTAGTAGTGTCGTCGTGGTGATAATACCCCAGGAAAGCGGAGTTTCAATGGTTCGGTGGCTGCTCCGACGGGTGATACTCCATCCGAGGCGACGTATATAAAGCTCGTCTGGACTAGACGGATTGGAGATATTTGCATCAATACCAAGAACTGTTCCTTCTGTCGTCCTTGTTCCCTGCTCTCCAATCTCTCCGCACAATATCAACAATGAAGGTTGAAGAAGGCCCGGTCAAGGCTTCCGACATTGCAATTTCCATAACCGTGGAGAAGAACGGTATATATGAAGTCAACGGCGTCAGACACGAGCCTTCTGTTTCTGTGCACATGCTCACGGGAGCGACTAAGCTGCGGCGGCAACTTCGCGAGTCAAATGAGTTAATCGTTTGTCCCGGAGTGTATGATGGCTTATCCGCGCGCATTGCTATGAACCTTGGCTTCAAGGCTATGTATATGGTGCGTCACTTTGTTCTGCAACAGGGTCCAACACAATGGTCTAATACAGCATTCAGACTGGAGCCGGGACAACGGCGTCGAGACTCGGAATGGCGGATCTCGGACTGGCTCAGTTGCACGATATGCGTACCAATGCTGAAATGATCGCTAACCTGGACCCCTTCGGTCCCCCGTTGATTGCTGATATGGATACGGGATACGGCGGTACGTCCCTTTCTATGTGTCCCTAGCTAATTGACTAATCTTAATGTCTGTATCTTAGGTCCCCTCATGGTGGCAAAGTCCGTCCAGCAGTACATTCAAGCTGGTGTAGCAGGCTTCCACATTGAAGATCAGATCCAGAACAAGCGATGTGGACATCTCGCCGGTAAGGCTGTGGTGAGCCTGGATGAGTACCTCATCCGCATCCGAGCAGCTAAGCAGACCAAAGATCGTCTGCATTCAGATATTGTTTTAATTGCCCGCACCGATGCCCTTCAACAGCACGGTTATGATGAGTGCATTCGCCGACTGAAGGCTGCCCGGGACCTTGGTGCCGATGTGGGCCTCCTCGAGGGCTTCACATCCAAGGAACAAGCCAGACAGGCGGTACAGGATCTTGCTCCGTGGCCCCTGCTTCTAAACATGGTCGAGAACGGAGCGGGCCCAGTGATCACCACGAAGGAGGCGCAAGAGATGGGGTTCCGAATTATGATCTTCTCATTCGCATCGCTAGCCCCGGCCTACTTGGGAATCAAGTCAGCTTTCGAGCGTCTGAAGACCCAGGGCGTTGTAGGAACGCCTGAAAACGTGGGCCCAAAGAAGTTGTTCGAAGTATGCGGGTTGATGGATTCCGTTCATATTGATACAAATGCGGGTGGAAGTGGATTTGAAAATGGGGTTTGATTCTTGTCTGTGGACTACGGGTAAATTGATAGGATCAGATGAGAGAATATGGCTGTCTTTCCATTCAGTTTAAGTCAATTGTCTTGTTTTCGTCCATGAATTTGTTGTAGAGACGCCTCTCCCGCAAGGCAACAGTGTGAGCCTTTTACAGTGCTTTTCAATGGAAAAGTGTAGCACGCATGGTGCTGGTCGGTCGTGACGGCGGTCATTGTATATACGTATATTGCTTCCATCTGCGGAAGGAAGCACTTGACACTTCAACTCCTCTTCCTGCAGGAAATATCGCATTATTGCGTAATATAAAGTAACAAGACGAGCAGAAAGTGCTGGATGGGTATAGTAAGCCTCACTCTTCCTGCACCGGGGAATAATTGTTGAATGCAAAGTCGTAATTTTTGTTTCGACGCGTTCGAATACCGAGACGACCCCAAGTTGAACGTAAGCGAGATTGTCACTGGTTCAGCTAAGCCTCGGGCAGGGCCGACTCTCCGTAGAAGGACCAGGTGGGACAGCCGTGCGATAGATACGCAAGGGTATCGTGTCAAGACACGAAGGAGGAGAACCCACTGGTCAACTTCCCAAAATGGATTAGTGACACCATCTCACGGGCCCAGGAAATCAAAGATGGTTGGAACCACAATCGGCGGGCATTCCCTCTCCTTTGCCCGGGCTATTCCTCTGCTCACTACTCCGTACGCATAAGATATCACTTGCCGAATAACCAACAACAGGGCTGCATGGATTCTTTGCTGGTGACGGGTCGGGGTCGAAGATGCTACAAGGACCGGTCAATGTGGAAACGTGAGTGGAGCGAATTGACCGAGGGCAAGGGAACCTTTGCAAACAGTCATGCGACGAGTGCGGCTACAGAGATCGGGCCACGCCGGTGAAATGAAGGGCAGCTGCTCGATTGTTTTTGCTTGCCAGAGCTGCTACGAAAAACCCGGGCGAGGGCAGACCGTAGAAAAGCAAATCAGCTCATATGTAAAGTGACTACGATGACCGGACGGGCTGGTTGAGAAAACCGCCACGAATTGGATGGATGATAAAAAAAGTTCAGAAGAGTTGGGCATTGGGTTGGAAGAAAACAACCGGGGCATGTTCAGTCTGAAGGTTTCCCTGTTCAAAACGCAGACATGTCTCTGGTCTGGATCGTCAACACCGGTTCTTCTTCAGTGCGATCATTTTCCGACCGGCAGCATCCATCGCGCCAGGGTAGAAAGCCCAGCCAATTCCGTTATTCATTAGTCAGTGGAAGGGATGAGAATGGCGTGTGGAAAGTAAATCGTCCCAGACAACAGGGTAAACATGCCCGATCACGATGAACCGCCCGCGACCTTGGCAATGTCTGGGCAAGATAGGATGGGATTGTTAGAAGCTCCTTCGTTCGCCCGTTTATATATGTTGACTTCCGACTCGGGGAGATGGACGATTGCGCGCGTCAGAATTCCCACTGATATGAAAATGTAGACTTTTGTTGAATACCCGGTTCAATGGCGAGACAAGCGCGATGAAAATGGCGGATGATCTTTTGCGGAGAGGTAACCCGCCGTAGTGAGTCGAAGTGTCTTGTTTGGAACACAGTGATGCCCGGGCAAATCGCGTCCACTCGTGCCACCAAAAAAAGAGAACCCACAGATCGATCATATACCAATAGGACAGTTACAACCACATCAATCGGTTTATGACGGTGAAATGAAGGCCATCGGTGACATTTCGACCAAAACTGCAAGGAATACCCGAGCATAACGGCATAAAACTACGTCGGCTCCACATGATCGCTGCGATGACCGGTTATCTCGTCGAAAAATCGTTAAGACAGAGGAAATATGGCCGCTACTTTTCTTTTGCTGTAAGCTATTTGGTCGATATAATCGTGTCTTGGATTACGATAAGGCTCAAAGCCGGGGGATTCCGAGCTCCGGATGTCGACGAGATGGATGTTGGATGTTCGAGGCCGACAGGAAATAATGCCCGGGTATCTTCATGATTCCAGGTTGGTCTGGCCCAGGCCATTCTCTGCTTTGGACTATTTTGACGGCCCCTACATCAGACCGACCTCTTTTTTGGTTTTATTCTACCAGGACCATGGTCGATAGCAAGTGGAATCCAATTAAACACAATATATGTAGAAGGCTAACGGATGAAATTGAGAATATCCTGTAGATACGGCATCTGGCATGCATATAGCTTCATTTTCGATTTTAGCCTGGCAAAGTTGTCGCCCGTAACGCGTGGCCCGATCTTTCAACTGCAACTTGCCAAAGAATTAAACGGTGCTTAAAATGGAACCTCGTACTGGGCATTTAGTACTACATAAACTGGCCCTACCTTTCCGTTCTACCAAGGACAATGTGGCTGCAATTAGTCGCCTGCCTGGTTTCGGCCTGCAGTTCGCCCAACCGAGAAAAGAATTGCCCAAGGTTACCCGGGTATGTCATCATTCCAGCCAAGCGGTAGCCAAGCTTTTACATATGCACCTATACGTACTTGATTTTCTAGGACAACCGTAGACTTCCTCTTCGGGGCACCGCCGCTTTAGTGAGGGCGCTCAGGGGTCTGCTCAGTGAGTATTTCACATCACTGATCACCGCTCACTGAGCGCTCAGCCTTGGCTCTTGAACAGTCACGTGTACTCACTGAGCCGCTCACCCCCATCTATTTTGTGCGGGTAGTTCAACGACGATGTTCGCAGTCTATAGTATTAGCAATTGAATATCTTACAATTTATCTTGTCTACCTTTTCCTTCGTAAGCATGGTACCTCCTCCTTTCTTGGCTTTCTGAGACTCGAAGGCCAATCCAATCTTTGTCCAATCTAACTGCCACAAGCTTCTCTAATCCTCCTTCATGTTCGTTTCTTGTTCCCCTTTGGTACCCGACACAACCAGTACAAAAACACCGCCGCACTAACGTTAAACACCACATACACCCAAACTAGCCCGAAATCCCTCCATCTCGTCCCGAAGTCGATATTCACACCGCGCAGGAAATCGTTCGTCCACGTCACGCTACAAAACCGACACTGTTCGTCGTCACTCGCCGTCGGGTTCATCACCTCACCACCATTCACTTCCATATAAGGTCGGAGATACTCGGCGCAGGTCTGATTCGGGGGCACAGAGAACGAGAGCAGTTCGTTGTCCGCACAGTGCATGGGCGCGTTGCCGAGGCTGGTGGAGAGCAGACCTGCTGTGACGTAGGTGAAGGGATTGACGCGGTACATGAAGATCCAGAAGCCGGGGAGGGCGTCGGGGCCGGCGAGAATGCCGCAAAATGCGTAAAGCATGATGGAGACGATGTTGGCGAAGGCGGAGGCCATTTCGTCGCTGGTAATTCCGGCGATGAGCATGTGCGCCATAGAGCTGGCGAAGAGGAACAGAACCCAGATGATCAAGAAGGCGAGCGTGCTGCGTGAGTGCATCGTGTCGCTGTATTGTGCGTTTTGGTACACTCCCAGGGGATAGAACCAGACGAGGAAACAGAAGATGGCCATGATCTGGGGATCAATCGACGGTTAGTTTCATTGCTGCTGCTGGTGTGTGGTATTGGGACGGGGTGTTACCGAGTTCCAGGCAAATTCGACGGCGATGTTCGTTAAAACAAAGGCTTGCCAGGCGTAGGTTTTGGATTGCCGTTCGCGTGCTTCGTAGAGAGTTCGTTGCACGACGAAGACCGGGATGATTTGGAACATCAACTGGATGACGACGAAGAAGAAGATCAGAATACCAAACATCTGATTCTGAATTCCCTGTGAAGTGTTTTCGCTTTTGAAAAAAGAGAACCCGATGAATATTGACTGGTAATTGTCAGTACTGCTATGAACTTCAAAGAACATTATCCACATACAGAGCCGATGGTAAGCAGAACCTTGGAGTAAATGTAAGAAGGCGTGCGCCAGTATTGCTGGAAGACTCGCAGCCCGACCTGGTACATTTGTGTGGTCCAAGGTGCGGCGAATTCATCGTAACTAGATTTGTCGTTTGGATCGGAGACTGCAGACGGGCTATTTAGTAGCTCACGTAGACGACCGAGCTCTGCACGAACTTCCTGACGCTCCGGGCTCTTTTGCCAAACGGTAGGCCAGTCGATGCTTGTATGGGAGCCAGGGGCAGCGCCAATCACTTCAAGCATGTATTCTGCCGGGTTGGCTCCTGGCGGACAGACAGGACCTCCATTTCGCACAAAATAATCTTTCATTATTTCCGCGTTTTCCCCAATTTCTCCAAAATAGACAGTCTTGCCGCCTTGGGCAAGCAGAAGCAGTCGATCAAAGCGTTGGAAAAGCATTGCCGAAGGCTGGTGAATAGTGCAAAGAATAGCCTGACCATTACGCGTGAGCTTTTCCATCAGATTACAAATAGACCAAGAGGTTTGACTGTCCAAACCTGAGGCAGGCTCGTCCAGGAAAAGAAGCAATTTGGGGCGCGCAGCGAGCTCGACCCCGATTGTCAGGCGCTTTCGCTGCTCCACATTGAGCCCTTCTCCGGGAACTCCTACTATAGCGTCGGCATATTCGTCCATATTAAGGAGAGAGATAACTTTGTTAACATAATCTAGTTTCTCTTGCCTGGTGAAGTGGCTCGGTTGGCGAAGAAGAGCACTGAATTCAAGCGCTTCACGAACAGTCGATGTATAAAGATGCAAATCTTGTTGCTGTACGTATCCCGTCTTGCGCTGGAATGATTCATCACGCTGTCGACCATCCACTAACATGTTGCCTGAGATAACTCCCATCGTTGTGCGGCTCGCAAGGACGTCAAGAAGAGTAGTTTTACCGGCCCCGGAAACACCCTGCGAAGCACATGTTAGTCACAGACGATGTTAGGCAAAATCACTAAAATGAAATGAAAGCTTAATGGTACCATCAGTGCAGTCAAAGTGCCTGGCTTAATCCATCCGTCAACATGATCCAAGATTCGCCGAGTTTCACTCTTAATCTTAATACCATAGCAAACATCCTCCCAGTGGAAGATGGAAACTTGCTTCTCAACATCGACATCTGATTCAAGACCGCTATCATGTTTCTCATGAAGTTCCGGAGAGCCTGACTGCTCCTCGTCCGACTGTGATTGTCTCGCCTTAGATCTATGTGCCTTTCCACGGCGAAACACAAGGACTTCTCCTTTGGACCGCTCGGAGGCCACTAGTTCAGACATGACTAGATGGCAAAAGGCAAGAAAAACAGTGAAAGCAACGATTATTCCGAAGTTACGCCAGCGGTGACTGTTCAGATATTCGTAGGAGCTCTGGATAAAAGCCGAGCCACTGACGGTATTTGAGCCAGGGACTGATCCTACCGTGGCACACGCGCGTTGATCTGGAGCAATACCCTCATATCCTGGTCCGGACGGTACAAATGCGGCACATGGAAATTCGCGTCCGTGGAATTCGTTGACCATTATAGCCTCGAATCCATAGGAAATCGGGTTAATATAGCGGATCCAGTGCGCCCAGCCTCGCATGTAAGCGTTGGGCAACGCAAAACCGGTGTATAGAACGAGACCCAACATTATAATTCCTGATGGTGCAAGAGCCTGAGCAATGGTCTTGGTGATCGAGGCAAAGAGGCGGAAGAACATCGACATCGACATCATCGTGAAGAACGAGACTAACAGATAGAAGAAGAACGGACCAGGTTCACGACGAAGGTTACCCATAAAATACAAAGTTGTATTCACCATTAAGGTATTCATGAGCTTGTAGGGCATGTCCACAATCAACGAAGAGATTGCTTCAGCGCTGGGATGATATAATGCATAACGATTATGCTTTTCCACGATTTGTCTTTTGGCATAAAGGGATAGAATCTCAAGCAAACTCGAGAATGCGTTCAAGACGACCATCATGAATAGAAGGACACCTCGAGAGAAGAAAGAGCTGGAGTCGTTCGGGAGGTCAAAGAAAATACTGGCAATTATTAAGGCTTCGAAGAAGTTTCCTATTAGCATAGCAAGAGTAACGCTTGGGTCATTTTTCAGCTGCTGCAACCCCCGCCACATGCACAGCTGGATTTGGCGCCAATACGAGAGTGTGTATGGTGAATTCTGGCGTTGCTTGGACGATTTTTCGAGCTTTCGGGCCTGATCAAACTTCTCAAAGTCCGGCCCTTCAAAAGGGTGGTCTTTGGCGTACTGGTCGATCTGGCGCAAGAGATCCTGACGCTCGGGACTGTCTTTCCATCTTTGCGCAAACTCATCAGCGGTTCGAGGCACCAAGTGCTCGAATCCCGGCTTGATCACGCGCTCAACGGGACTCGTCATTGAAGTAAGGTAATCCGCTGTAGTTTGAGATTCAGGACAGTGGAACCCGAGTCGCTCGAAGTATGCCTTTGCCTCGCATGCCTTGCCGAAGTAAATTTGCCGCCCTTCGTACAGGACAGTTACTTTATCGAACAGCTATCTAGATCTTAGTACGAAATTTGAGACATATCAACCACACATGCTCCACATACCTCGTAAGCGGCCTGAGGTGCTTGATATATCGCAATGCAGGAAGTCGTCCCAAAAACATTACTTTGAGTGCGTAAGGTCTTGCAGAACTCAACAGCATTGGCACTGTCAAGACCACGGGTGCTGTTGTCCCAGCATTGCAACGGAGCATAGCTCAGAGCGGCCTCGGAAATTGTCACACGTTTCCTCTCGCCTCCACTGACTCCACGCACAAAATCGTTGCCCACACGCGTATTGATAGTGTGGCTAATACCGAACATGGCCATGATCACGTCCCTCAAGTGGGTTGCGTATTGGCTACGACTGATGCCACCGGGTATCTGGTAGGGAGCGCGAGCAAGGGCAGCGAAGTAGAGTGTGTCGCCCACTGAAAGCATAGGGAAATGGATGTCGACCTCCGCGGTGTAGATTGCCTCACCTCGAAATGCGGTCGTCATCTGCCGGGGAGTGATGCCATGATAATTGACATAAGAGTCCGGACGGACTTCTAAACCATGGGTATCGCCGGCAATTGTCTTCAGAAGTGTCGAGCAGCCTGAGCCAGGAGGGCCGAGAACGCATAGCTGCTCACCTGGAAGAACCAGAGCGTCCAATTCTTGAAGAATATCGACCCTCTGTCCACGCTTTCCGGTAAGGAAGCGAAGAGCCATAGATGGAAGTTCAAGCAATGCATTACCGACGCTCATCTGGTAATCGGTCGCAGTACCGTAACCATACACCTGTAGACCTTTGAAGGCAAACCCAGAGAGCCGTGGTTCAGAGTTGGTCTCCGAGTTGTATCTTACATTGTAAAAGGCCTTTGCCCAGGATTTCGCGCTGAAATCGGGACTATGGGGGTCAACCTTCTTTCCAGGGTTTGGTCCGAAAAGTGGTTGGTGCTGAGAATCGGCCGACCTGGTCGTGAACTTGCGAGCAAGGTTGAGTACCTCCTGCTCCCTACGTGCCTCGCTGTCATCGTAAATCTTAGCCCCAAGATCCTGTTCGTGCAATTCCTCCGCAGAATGAGCTTGAATAGCGGATGTGACCGTTTCATTCGACGAGCTGTCGCTGGGCGAAGCTGAATTGCCCACTGCCTGTGTCGCTGTATTCGCAGGCGTAGCTCGGAGCGACATCTCGACGAGATCACAGGGAAATGAGGAAGTTGGAGGAAAAGGAACAAAAAGAGAGGATCGTTCATTGTAGATAGAGTCTTTAAAGAATCAGATGAGGGAGTGAGACCAGTCACAGTTCCTTCACAGGCAACCAGCCAAGCCCGTATTGTCTCGACGAGGACACCAATGCGGAGGAGCCAAGAAGATGACGGTCAATCTCAAGCGGCGGAGTGGAAGAGAGCCAAGATCCCAAAACGGAGCCCGAGGGATGCGAGCCCGCGGACTCCGAAGGCAGAAACTGACAAAATGTGACAAATCTTGGTTTTATACGAGGCTTTGGCTTCCTCACTTGCAGTGACTCACGTATATATCATGTCCATATTTGCAATTGGCGTTAACGTGTCCCAAGAAGGGAGGATTTTACGGGATTGTATTCTTAGCTTTAGCAACTACTCCTGTCCTATAGCAATCTACTATCCTAGAACACCTCGGTCTCATAACCCCCCTTAAGTACGCTAATTCTAAATGCCATGCAAACGAGTTATCGACGGATGGTCAGAGAGGAGATTCCTGATAACATCAGTTCTCATGATTATAACCAAGATTTCTCAACCACTCTGAGGGTTGAAAAGCAGACTGGAATGAAGTTGAGTGAGTGAAATTGCATTTACTGGGCCATATTTTTTAGGCATACTTGGTTTGTGTACAGAGGACCGTCTCTTAGCTTCTAAACATTGTTCTTCACACGTTCTACTATGTAACAATATATGTAGGCGCATTAGATTTTTGCATCTCCATACATATAATCCAGACTCCACGTAGAGAGTTCTCTGAAGCGTCCCTTCCCCTCTACTAAGATCGAGCAGAATGATACCTTGTAATAAAGCCGGATGCTATGAACAATGTTCCTATGTCTGTGTAATATGCTCGATTCGCGACAAGTGGAAATCAACTAACAATATATGTGACGATTCAATCCCACTATTATGAACAAGAAAAACAGAGATATTTGTCCGTATCTGTGGCAGATAATTATCCCTAGGCATGCCAGCTCAGATTATTTGCAACAAGATACTATTGAAAAACAGATTTTTAAAGCTCTCGTCATCACATCAAGATATGCAAAAGGAAGGAATTAAGGGAGCAGTCTCAGGCAGGCGAATCGCTACAAGGCCATTTTCCTTCTCGAGTGCAGTAAATGGAACTGTATTGGATATCAACGGGTTTCTTAGACACGGCAGATAGATCTTGCATCGGAAATAAAGAAGTCGGTGTAACATAGAATGCTCTACAACACAGTAAAAATTAGTAATAAATGAAGTGTTAAATTTCCTCTAGAAAAGGAGAAAAAAATGGACCCGACTATTAACCTTGGAGCAAGGCTGGAGGGGACAGGAAGGTAGGTATAAGCCTCTCCTTGGGACCCTACATAGTTACAACAAAGAGTGCGCGGGCAATGAAATACAGGCCAAGGCTCTAGGACAATATTGTGAATGCTTTAGTCTAGGGTTCGGGGGATGGGCTTTACCCAGGCTAGATTTTATGCTGAAGGAGGGTGTTCGAGCTGGGTCTTGCGGAGATCTTCCGGAGAGAAGCTACCAGTTAGGTGATTTATTACATTCACCGCTGCAGTCTTTTCTGGCATTCCAGTGATCTACAGCGCGGAATAGAGTGGATTCATGACTCCGAATGTTTTATCCAGTCACCCGAAATCCGGAGACAGACGCAATAAGTACGGAAAGCGGAACTTGCAAGGACCGAGTTGATCTATACTAAGAAATAGTCTACACCAACGTTAGATATCAGGATTCGGCTCTACTGTTATGCTATAATTTTCTCGCTTCGTCGATATACAAAAGGACCCAGGCCCTAAATTCACTGCACTCCCTTGTGCCTTGAAATATTCTTTAATAACCAGTTCTCTAAATGTCCCAGACAATTCATTCCAGATTCTTATAACATTTCACCATGTCTGGATTATTAACCCAACAAACCCCATCGGCAGCGCCTCAAGTACCCGCTCGGCCTCCCTTTGACCCATCATTCAAGAATGCAAGCGGATTTGCAGATTTCACCGACGAACTAAAGCTTGAAGCTGTGCGGGGATATTCGTCAGCAGACAGTGCTGAGGCCATACTGAACAAGTTTCCTCATCTTTCTCACGTTGAGTATAATATACCAGCTGTGAACGATCTTGATAATAGTTCGACCGTCCTTTCCATCTTCCCGCCAAAATCGTCAACGAATACCAAGAGATCTGTCGTGTATTATATCCATGGCGGAGGTCAGGTCAGCGGAAATCGGTTCAGTGGCTTTGATTCAGTCATCAGTCTCCTCCCCAGCAGGGACGATGTCATGTTTGCAACTATTGGATATCGGTTAGCACCAGAGCATCGTGCGCCAGCAGGAGCCTATGACTGTTATTCTGGGCTTGCTATCTTGCGGACAACCGCGAGAAACTTGGCATCGACCTCTCAAAGGTTGTTGTGTACGGCATTTCAGGCGGAAGCCCACTTGCTGCAGCTACCTGCATCCTGACTCGGAATCTAAAGTATCCCCAGATTCGGGCCCAAATGCTTGTTGTCCCCATGATTGATGATCGGGATGACACTGGTGTATCATGGAAGCAGTTTGACACCGGAACTCTGTGGCCTGGGAAATCAAATCGCATGGCTTGGGAGATGGTCCTTGGACCTGAAAGAGGAGGCCCTCACGTCTCTGAAATACAGTGTCCAGCCAGAACAACAGACCTTTCTAATTTGCCGCCAGCTTTTATTGATGTTGGCGAATATGAAGTCTTCCGCGATGGAGCGGTCGCATATGCTTCACGTATCAGGCAATCTGGTAGTACGGCTGAACTACACGTCTGGCCTGGAGTATACCACGGGGCGCCTTTGCTTGAGGATACACCAGTAACGCGTGCCATGGTGGCTGCGCAAAAGGAATATGTAATACGAATGCTTGAGCTTTGTGAAGACTAACTAGCCATTATCCTGAAAATGATTTGCTATTCAAACTATACTCAATGTTGTTGCTGAGATTACTTTCAATGGGTTTTGAAAATATGAGTATAGGCAATCTGCTATTTATCTGAATTGAACCCTGACGAGGAGCTATAATTCGTCTTGTATAAGGCCTTAGTTCGTACTAATAGTTAAAGCCATTCACGTAACATAATTGTACACACGATAAATAACTTCATTGGAGACCCCACCAGCAAAAGAAACCAGAAGTATCAGTTATCCTAACCACAGACGACGCGCACAGTAAATTGTAGTCCCCGGACCTGCTTCATAGATGAGGCTAAACTAGGTCCTTAGTCTACGACAAGGACTTGACAAGATCAGAAAGAAGGCCGTTCAGGATATTGACAAGATCGGGAGTAACCAGATGGCTTGCTGAAGTGATCAGATCCTCCGCCTTTGAAACGAAATCCGAGGTCAGCAACGTGGTACCATTTCCAAGCAAATAGTTGAGACTGGTTAGGGTATCATCATTGAGGAAGTCCTTTTTGATAGTAGGAACAAGAGGAACAACGCCGTCGAGCAAATCCGCGAGACCGTCAAAGACGTGCGGACTGAAGATATCATCCGCGCCCATAACGAGGTTCTTGGTTTCGTTGACAAACTCCGTAGTAACAAGCGAGTGTGCGTTCATAAGCAGGTCGCCAATAGCAGATATATACGCAGGCTTAAGAAGCTTCTCAATGTCAGGCAGAACGGGCTCAATATCATCCATAATGGTCTTGATATTGTTGACCGTAGACGGGGTCAGTAATTCACTACCTGATGCAAGAAGGCCTCGAGTCTCGTTCACGAAGTGTGGCGTAAGAAGAGCGCTGCCCTCGGAGAGGAGACCAGAAACCTTTTTGAAGGTCGCTGGAGTTAAGAAGTCCTTTAATCCAGGCAAAACATTCTCGACTGCCGAAAGAAGTGATTTGAGAGATTTTACAGTCTCATCAGTAAGCAGACTAGAAGCTTGCTTGAGGAGATTCTGAATCTCTGAGATATTCGACTTTGTAACTAGTTGTTTGATTTCGGGTAATACACCATTGACTGCGCTGAGAACACTCTTGAGACTGTTGACTGCTTCGGTGGTGAGAAGATCTGACGCCTTGTTTAGCAGATCCTGCAGTTTCTTCAAGGTGGCCGGGGTCAATAGGTTCTTCAATTCAGGAAGTATTTCAGTGACTGCGCCGAGTAGAGTCTTGAGGCCATTGACGGTTTCAGTGGTGAGAAGATTAGATGCCTTGTTGAGCAGATCCTGCAGTTCCTTGAAGGTGGCTGGGGTTAAGAGCTTCTTCAAATCAGGAAGTACTTCATTAACCGCAGTGAGAAGAGACTGGATATCTGAGACCTTATCCTTCGTGAGTAGCGAGCTAGCTGAAGAAAGCAAGCCCCGAAGCTCTTGAATAGTGGCCTTCGTTAATAGGCTTTGAATGTCAGGCAGCAATTTGCTTGTAGTCGAGAGTAGATCTTTCAGACTGTGGACTGCACTATCTGTGAGCAGTGTAGATGCCTGATTGAGAAGATTGGATAGCTGGTGGAAAGTGTTTCTGGTAAGGAAGTTTTGAAACTCTGGAAGGACTCCGTTCACTGCTTTCAGCAGACTTTCGAGAG
Organism: Aspergillus sclerotialis; assembly: GCA_003589665.1. Taxonomy (NCBI): domain Eukaryota; kingdom Fungi; phylum Ascomycota; class Eurotiomycetes; order Eurotiales; family Aspergillaceae; genus Aspergillus; species Aspergillus sclerotialis. Next base: position 23,254 of record MVGC01000159.1, on the reverse strand, counting down.
ATTTGGTGTTCTGAGTGGTCAATAGTCCAGAGGCATTGTCGATTAATCCATTAGCCTTCTTTACGAATGCGCGTGTGACGAGGCTATCAGCATTGACAAGGAGGTTGTCAACCTTGTCAACATTGTTGAGCAGCTTCTGGATGTTGTTCAGGTTCTGGTCGCTCAAAATATTGTCGGCCTTGCTGAGAATGCTGGACAGCGTTTGGGTGTTTTTGTCATTGAGCAGCTTGCCAGCATTCTGGACAACGCCATTGAGAATCTGAGTGTTATCCTTAGACAAGAGAACGCGAACGTTTGTGTCGAGGGGGGGTGCAAGAGCCGTGGACAGATACTTGAAGGTATCCTCAAAATTGCTTAAGAGGTTAGGGTTAAGGAGACCCGTAATACCATGGAGGAAGTCGTTAAGGTCAGAATCGAGGTCCTCTAGGTTGGGGATGCCGCTGGATGAACCACTAGTGGGGCTGGAATTGACTTTCGAGATGGTAGGGGCAATACCCTCGCGAACACTGGACGAGAAGAAATTACCAGGTGACGTGGCACCTGAGTTAGGGCTAGTCGACGAAACACCAGTCTCTGAAGGAGACGCACTCAAAGCGGTCGTGGTGCCTATCGTGTTACCAGCGATACCGGAAGAAACCCCTTCGATGATGTTGTTTATAGAGTCACCACCGGCATTTCCGGTAGCAGTAATAGCAGCATTATTGATATTGGCGGTGTGGTCGTTGACGGACACACTAGTGGTCGCCGCAATGTCAGCAAGACCGGTAGGAGACAACGAGTCGGCGGGATCGGACTCAGTATCTTGTTGGGAATTTATCGATTCGGTGGTTGCTGTTTCCTGAACTTCGTTCTGCTGAGCAGCAGTAGCACCATTGAAAATAGCATCAGATGAAGATTTATCTGTGCTGGCGATAAGGCTCTCGCCCACTGTGGATGTGGGAGATGCTCCTGTAACACTGGTGATGGTGAGGAGCGCAGCCGCGAGGACTCGAATCAAACGCATATTGTCGATAACTCAATTATAATTCTGGTCGGAGTTGTTGTATTCCTTCTTAGAGCTTGCCCCTTCGCTTGCGTCGTTGTAACCCACAGTCAACAACCGTTTTCTGTCTTGACTGAGCGAGGGAACTCGATCGCCGCATATAAGAATAGAGGAACAGCGTGGAATAAAGGAGAAAACAGAGAAAGGAAAGATAGTTCAGGGTTACTGTCGTGTTTATTATGGTCATACCTATGATCGGCCATCCAGATATCATTTTGGCAAACAATCATCGACACTAGGGCTTAGGTAGAGTCCAGGAAAAGCGGATCGACACTGAGGTAGGACACCCAGCTAACTATCATGAGCTATTCACATGTCCTGGGGACCCTCGGTACTTGGTAAATTGAGCCACTGGATGGGTGTCAATATAGTCTCTGCCTACCGCAACGTGGGAAGGTTAAACCCTAAGTGCTTCATATTGTTGACACATTTTCAGTGTTTTTACCAGCCTCGAGAAATACGTCAAGACGAAGCCATTTTTTAATAGGGTGTACATTAACATCATTACATGATAGTTTTCATTCACTGCATTCACCATGTCGACGTGTGCTATATTCTCACGACGGCCTCATGAATTATATGATTATATAATCCAACTTAAATCAAGTTAAACTTTCCAAGTGGGCCACTATAACCGTTATTGCGGCCAATCGGATTGGAGAACCCCGGAATCCGAGAACCATCCGCTTCGGAAGGCGCAAGTCCGGCCCGTCTCAGAACTACTACTGTAGGTATATTCGTAATAGTTGCCAGTGAAAAAGATGTCCAGCTATGGTGATGTGCATCTGAAATCGATATTCACGGACCAAAGGAGGTTGCAATCAACTATACCTCGGCTACTCCATTCGCCGGTTTCGCGGGTCGAAAGCACTAGTAGCCCATCTCAAGTGCTCCAGAGAATGACGTAGTGCGGGAGCTATTCTTACTACTACTCCTTATTTTCTCGGATCGGAAAACCGCCTAGGAAGACCTCTCCTAGTATAGCAAAGTATGGTTCCTTATGAATAAAGAGAATGCCCGGAGTATCGGTATTTTGTATCTGCCATTATGGACTCGTTCGGAGTGAAAACATCCGGGGCCCGAAGTTTAACACTTAACGAGTGTATAGGAGTTTTAAATAATATGAAAAGCCCATGCTCTTCCTCATTATACTTGAGAAGACCTCTTAGTTAAAGTCAGCAAAGCAGCAAACTGTCAACTTTCCTCAAATATTATCTCAGCGCACCCATCATGACTTCTCTGGCAGGCAAGGTCATCGCACTTACAGGATGTAGCTCTGGCATCGGTTTAGCCACTGCTAAACACCTTGCTGCCCATGGTGCCACTCTCTCCATCTCCGACATCCGAGAAGGACCTCTTACCGAGACAGCTGAAGCGGTCCGGAAAATCGGTCGGGAGCCAATGGTGACGGTCCTCGACATTGCAAAGGAAACCGAAGTAAACTCTTGGATCCAAGAAACGGTGAAAATATTCGGGAGGTTGGATGGCGCTGCAAATATCGCAGCTATTCATAGTGAATTCACGTTGGTTATAGACATCCCAACCGATGACTGGAATAAGGTCATCGCCGTCAATCTTACTGGAACAATGAACCTTCTACGGGCCCAACTCCAAGTAATGAAATCGGGGGCATCTGTTGTCAACATTTCAAGTGTTGGAGGCGTTCACGGTGTGCCAAAGGCTGGTACTTACTGTGCCAGCAAATGGGGGCTTATAGGGTTGTCCAAATCTGCAGCAATTGAAGCCGGCCACGATGGTATCCGTGTCAATGTTATAGCACCGTTAGTGCCACACCTATCCTTATTACCTTGGCCATTATAACTGACCAATTTTGCAGTGGGCTAATTGATACGCCGCAACTGGCGAGTATCAGCGACGATGACTTTAGTAACAACGACGCCGCCGTCAACAAAATGATTCCCCTTCAGCGAAAAGGAAAGCCTGAGGAGGTGGCTTCGCTTATTAGGTTTTTGCTGAGTGATGATTCATCGTATGTGACAGGTAGCACCTATCACATTGATGGAGGCTTATATCTTTGATTATTGTCGAAACGCCCCCAAGAATAATGAATTGAATGGCACTGTATCTACTTGGCCCAATTGGCCTCCATAATTCCTGGAAGAGTATAGTCCTCGATCGAGCTGAATTCAAGTAGTCGGGCAAGGGACCATTCTGACGGCTGTGTTGTAACATCTCGCGGAGGTATTGATACTCCTGGAGGTTCTGGTCATAGGATGCGCTTAAAGCAGCAAGTCGGAATCCGTGTTCGAATGCGGATACTAGGGCTTTGTATAGCCTGTTTCGCACTTGCGGTAGCCCAGCTGCCGCCAACAGCACGGGAAGAGGAACAGAAGACGAAAGGTCCCAATATATCACGCATCACGCAAGTAATCTGTTCTTGGTCGTCGATGAAGATGTTGTTCACGCTGAGATCTGGATGGTGGAGAGGGAACTGACAAGTGTGCCAAGGGCTAGCGCAAATGCTAGATGTATCCTTCAACCAAATTTCCGAGAGTAGGTCTGCACCAAATTAGGTGAGCAATTGATCTTGTCTCCTAGAGTAATAAAATCGTTCCATTTATCGCATGCATCCTATGTACTGTGAAAAATCGGCGTGACCCTCTTGAAGTAGGATAGGGGCGAAAAATCGGTGAGTATCAAGAGGTAGCCATTGTGCCTGTTCTGGGTGTCGAAGTAAGCTTCTGAAGTGGGAAACGGACCGTCGTTGATATTATCGAGTACTTGTCCGTCATATGTTTCCAAGCCACGGAAGAGGCAGGTACTGACTTCAACACTGCTATCAATCTCAAACAACGACCTATATAATCAAACAGAAGCGTTGAAAGTTGCCAGCTAAAGTTTCAAGCTGTTGAAGTATTTTGTCTGTGGAGGACATAGAATCCCATTTGCATTTGAGAGGAGACCCTGAGACCTTGCTCATCAAGATGTAAGGGATACCGATTAATTAGCTTGAGATGCGCTTTTTACTGTCAATAGGAGTTGATGCGCTGCAAGTGATGAGGAGTCAAACCTATACGCAAAGCCTTCCGGGACAGGAATTGTGTTGTTGGCCTTAGGTATTTCAGAGTCGCGGCCTCAATTGCTAGTAGGTTGGATGTAGATTCGTGGCATGCGACAACCTCTTTCCGTGGAGAGCGAAAGATCCATTGCATTCCATCATTGAATGATAGCGTAATGGCCAAATTCAGACTGCCAGCAAAAGGGTTTTGGGACTCATCACAATCGCAGGATTGCCCACCCCGAAGTCGAATGGACAGACTGCACAAGGCACATACATCAAAGTCTGCATATTTAAATATTTTTGCTTTCTTGTACCCAGGAGACATACTTGTTTTGCGAGTCGAAGGAATTGGTTGGTGAGATGGGAGCCAATAGCGGACCATGTTATGTCAGCAAAACAACTTAACAAACCCTAACCTTTCAGGGAGATATTTCTGTGTTTCGCGGCATGGCCACCCCATTATTAGAAAGGTATACGGTTCGGCTGGATAATTGTGTCATGATTTCCTTGTAATATAGAACCGCTCTAGACCTACTAAATCATCAGCTAACTAGTCATGACCCAGATCTTTCTACGAGACGGTCAGGAATTCTTAACCCTTCTTTTAATGCGATCTTAACTATTACATAAAGTACACCGCGAATGCCTTGAATTAAATCTAGATCATTGGGAACCTGGGCCTAGGTTTCTAAAAACTCACTGAGTTTTAGAAGATGCGAGTCTAATATGAATTGTATACTAACATAGTAAACCTAAATATATTAGGTAGTTTAATGCTGGTAATATCTCTGCAAGCGTTAACGAGAATTTCTTTGTGTTCTTAAACTCACAAATGCCGGGAATATAGCAGTAGGCATCCTACAGTCCGATAGAAAAGTCTGTTAACGACGACTAGCTGGACAATAGGGCTGTCTCTTATTTTTAATAAACAACAACTTCTGAAGTTATGACAGCAGAACTGTGTAGAACTTCAAAAATAGCAGTGGTAGTGGGGGAGTTAGTGGCTAGAAGCTCTACTGTTCATGGATTAATAGGGCAAGACCGGTAGATATCACTGATTATATCGTTACGTGATGTGAGGGCCTCTCTCTTACCAATAGTCTCCCCCCACCCCCCCCAAAAAAAGGGAAAGGAAAAGAAAAAGAAAGACCCAGTGACTACTGGGCTTCGAACATTGATCTAAATAAATAAAAAAAAGATCTTTTTGGACGACTGTCTCTCACCCCTCCCCTAGTAAGAGACCGGGCCATCCCAATTGATCATCCTGAATCCCCCTGCACCATCCAGGATGACCAAAGGAAGTTTCCCATATTTGGCCTATATGGTAGGTCATTATCTAGGCGGTGAGTGAGGTAGATCTGAAGAGAAAGTAATAGAAGAAGTATGTGGTAGATAGATAGGTGCGTGTTTGGTGCTTGATTAGTTAATTTTGGTTAACGACAAATAAATAAAAGAAAATATAGGTATATTTATATAAAATCTTAGAATTTGTTGAAATATTAGTAGGATTTTGAAAAAGTCTTAAGAGTTGGAAGGCTAGATTTGGTCGCCTTGCTTAGGAGAAATAATGTATAGAGTATCCATATCAAATCAGCCGCAAGATTTCCCGCAAAATAATCCCACTTATCCGCCCTCATACCTGTTATTATCACCGAGAATATAAAACTAGGTACCAACACCCCATCCTGTATACTCTCTATACAAGCCGACACCCTAACAACGTTTTTGGCCTCCTTGAGGACATGGAGGTAGACCAGGAGGCTTACCTTGCCTATATCCATTTATATGACCGCTGATCTGGAATGTCTGCAGGCAGCTCGTAGACCCAGTAGGGCTGCTCTGGCCTGTTCTCAAACTCGATGATAATGGCGGTGCTCTGAAAATAGACGCGATCCACATAGGTTAGACGGTTCGCTCTATCCTCATGAGAAGGTTATACCTTTATATTTAAAAACTGCAGAGCACCTGTAATACAGCAATATAAATTAAGTATTTCCAGCTACATCTTACAGGTACGGCAGTGAGGAGACTTCGTCGCCACCAAAATACATATATCTCTTCTCACTCCCCATAGCTAGTACGAATAGTTCAGTCAACGCACTGCCATCTTTATTCCTGCTTCCTGCCTCGCTGCGTACCTCCCCTAACGACCTGACCTTTCCCAATGCCATGTTCCCAAGACATCCTATAGCTCACCTGATGTAGCTGATTCCTTATCATACCCTACCGTAGCATGCAATCAAGAAGGGTGGGTGTTGTGAAAGGTTGAAAGAAAAAGACCTCACCATCAATGGGTTTCAAAAAATATCTCAGATGTTGTAATTGAAAAAACCTATCATTTACTCCTTCTTCTCTTCAAGCTCTTCAAAACGTCTGAGGTCCATCTCCTTCTCCAACAATGGAATAACGTAAGGATCGAAAGTCTTCCAGTATGGGTTGTTCAGGTGGTAAGTCTGGGAGCCTTCGTTGAGGTAGCGCTCCACAATGCAGAAGTCTTGCGGGTCGTGAACGGACTGCATAACAAACCAGGACAGGGTCTCTTTGTCTTTGGAGTAGACGGCGGAGGCTTCCTGGAGCTTAGCGGACAGCTTGGAGATGCTCTCCTGGTCAGGCTTGGCCCTCATGTCTATAAGATAGAGTGCGGGTTAGCGTTGCGTAGCGGGTCGCGCCTGGCGGGAAAGCTTGAGGAAGGACTGGGAGTAGGGGAAGCTGAGAAGGAATAGTGACATACGGACGACAATAGTGTAGACCATTTTAGATTCCAATAATATCTGATACTCGAGCACAATTCAAAACACAGGTTGTAGGTAGAGGAATCCTGGCGCAGATCCTGCAGTAATAACGGAAACTATCTCGCTAGTGTGGTTTAGTGTGGTGATATCACAGCCCAATCCCACGTGATATTATTTTTTATCTGATCGTTACCTAGGGCACGGAAAATTAACGATAACTAAACAAGTACTTCTATTGCACGGTTATGTTTTCTTCTTATAGTTAGAACTCCCCTGATGTACTGCTATTATTAATATTAGCCTACTAGGCTAGTTCAATTTTAATCTGTAACGATTGTAAAGCCCTAGAAATATATAGAAGATGGAGTACTAGCCCTATACTAGTATCAAGGTCTGAATCTAGGTGATGTCGAATACTTGGTAGACATCAGTCCTTATACCAATATGCGTCCTTTCCCGGCATGAGAATAATTGTTGCGCCAACCAAGGCCGAGTCTGGTTTTGTAGACTTTGCTCCCAAAAATAGATGGCTTCAGGTACGGTCGTGAACGAATTGAGTAATGTGAATGCTTATCTTCAGAAACAGGTATCTTCGTTCAGCGATAAATCCCACTTTAAGGAATTAATTTAGCTGAGAATGGATTTAGAACAGGTCCGATAATGGACTGTCTGACCACAACCATAATTGATTGGCATCAGCAAAACCTGGGTCGGTCATTGAATACAAATCCCCATTCCAAGAGAAGTTCGGCGGACCAAGCATGGGCATTTCCTCATAGGAACCGTCAATAGTCGTTGGTGTTTGGTCAGTCACGGTGCTATTCGCCGGTTGGGAGCCAAGAGCTCCATCTTGTAGGTGATGTGCAAATACTATAGGAGAAAAAGGATTAGTAGGAAATTGTTGATAATCTGGTATAATAAAAAGGCCTTACCTTCTTGCAAAGGAGCCAAGAATGCTTCGCTCTCGGCAGGTTGTGAATTGTCAGCGACTTGAAAGCTGTTCTGGTTAGTTGACCCAACCACGTCACCTTTGCTCGAGCTCCCAGGCTGGGTGTTGACAAGCCTAGGTCGAGGGTTGCCGAGAATGAAATGCTGTTCGAACTGCATCACCGCAGCCACTGAGTCCTCAAGAATCCGGACACTTTGGGCAGAAAGGATATGTTGAGCCGAAAAACTATCGCGGTGCAACCGGAGAATGGCCATAATCCCTGTTTTCGCTCTTTGGCTGATGATAGACAATGGCTGCGAAAGACATATTGCGCACAGGACGACACCTGCGGTAAAAAGGCAAATGCCAACATGCATAGCTGCGTGCGTTTTGCGACAGGCCTGGAGGAGGTGGTTATAATGGCCCAACTCCGACGTTCGTAGCGCAGCCTGAAGCAGTTGCTCTCTGTGGAAAGATGAGCCCTGCATATGAGCCGGGGCGTCGCTATAGTGCATAGTGTCACAGCTATCCCCGAAAGCTACACTTCGGTGAAGGATAATCTGAAGATTGTCGTAAGTGAGCTGAAGCGCTAATGCTTGTAACTGGCGGAGAGGTGGCCTTTCCGACGGCACATCGTCCTTGAACGACTGTAATCGTAGACTGCTTGGTAGTCGTCTTTCCCAGTCACGAAGCTGGTCATGGAGATTTCTGACAGTTTCCAACCGATCCGCCTGGTTTCTGCGGCCTAGGAAAGGGCCCATCAGTCGATACAACTCAAACTTCCGCTTATGATATTCAAGCAGTGCACTTTGATCCGAGTCCAGTTGTCCAGCAAGACGTAGGTCGACTGGGGGCGCAATACTGCAGTTAGACTCATCTATTGTACAGGGCCTTCCGAATGCGATGGCAGCGTATCTAGTAGGTCAGTAATCTTTGCCTGAGTTTCGCAGCTGAATAGCAAGGAAAGAGAGGATGGAGACTCTCAGAGATGCTTACTTATCAAATATTTCGAGTGCCCACCATGTCCTCCGCCTCAACTCTCTGTTGACATCCGAAATACCCTTCCACATAGACTCCCGATGTAATCCTATTACCTGTGCGACCTTGACACCACTTCCTAATATACCAAGGCCAGCTGTGGGACGACCGTTGAACAAACGGAAGCTACCTAAAAGGATACATATTTGGACAGCCTCAATATTTGGCGAACCGATGATACGGCAAAACCTATGTTCGACTTGTACAAAAAGGTCCTCGGAAAATTGCCGCAGTGAAGATTCCTCATGGCCAGAGCGTGCGCCCAATGACGAATAATACGCACCTATTCCCAGGACTAGCATTACTAGCCAAAGGAAGTTGTTATTGGCCGGTTCTCCTTGAGTAGATACAATCAAGCTTTCGTAGCGTCGTCGAAAGTGCTCCTCGTGAAAGACCTAGAATGGATTAGGAACATAGGAATACGCCGGACCCACATAAGCCTACATACCATCATAAACCAGTTCACCGAGTTGAAGAACTGGCCAATTAGTGAGTCGAGCACTTCTCTGGGAGGAAGAGGTTGCCCGATTACGTCTTGCCATGGTCCGACGCTGGGCGAGACTGGTCCAGCCATTTCCTTTCCTCCCGGCAATGCGGACGTGTCATAGGCCGGGTAATCACGAGAAAAGAACTTCCAAGTTTCAATCAAAATTAAACTAATCATAATGGAACTTAGCGGAAAGCTTACGTGAGTGCTCAGTTCGACAATACTCTGTTCCGGTAGAACCGCCTTCTCTTCATATCCCGGGGTATCGCCAGCTTGGACATTCGCTGTCACAGCTGGTTCGGTTGTACCAGTTCTCCTGCGAGGTATACATGGCACACCGGCTCGGACACATAGTTGGCACGGTCGACGTTGATCACACTGTCTTTCGTTAAACTTCGAATAAGCTGCATGGCGACCAACATACACCTATTTTTCGTGATCGGCATCTTTCACAGGCCGAAGAGACCTGTTGTCGACGCCTGGTGCGATTCATTTGTGGTGGTTTGATTGGGGCACAAAGTCCGACGGAGTTGTATGAGGAATGCGGAGGAAAAGAACCTGTTTTCTCAGTCGATCGCCAAAATGGACTAAGGTTGCCCCACACCGCCTATCGTTCCCAGTAATATCAACATGTCTAGACAGCAAACCAGCAGATCTGGCTAGAAAACTCCGTCGGAGTTTTATTTGTAATGATGTCATCAAAGCAGCCCTATCATCAACGCTCGGTAGCACCAGCTGAAGATAAATACCGTCTCTTCGTCCTCCATGATGCATTATCAGAATAAGACTACCAAGACTTTTTTTTTTTACGTTAACTCAATAACCTCGCTCGACTGAAAAAGACCATGGCTCCCCCTCGCAGAGCTCTCATTGCGATCACTTCCGCCCATGCTCCTTTGTATCCTGAAGGCAAGGAGACTGGTGAGTGCCTATACCGACCATTAGTTGAAGAGACTGGGCTAATGCAAATCGGGGATAGGCTTGTTCATTACTGAGGCTTTGCACCCTTTCCTAGTTTTCAAGAAAGCAGGCTTCGATGTCGACCTAGTTTCCGAGACCGGGTCTTACCAGCCCGACTGGCTCTCGCAGCAAAAGGACTGGCTTAATGACGAAGACCGTGCCATTTGGGAGGATCACTCTACTGAATTTCGTTCGAAACTTGACAATCTCTTGAAGCCTAGTGATATCGATCCTAGCAAGGTACGTTTGCTTAAATCAATATTCGACGATAGCTAACATGCATTTGAACCGAATTAGTACGGCGTTTTCTTCGCTTCAGCTGGCCATGCCTCTTTAATCGATTATCCTGATGCCAAGGGCCTGCAGGGTATCGCCTCAAAGATGAACACCAGTGGCGGTATCATCTCTGCAGTGTATGGAAGCCTTGTTGTTTTAGAGTTCGATTATGCTGACCCAAAAATAGATGTCATGGCGGTGCCATTTTCCCCGGAATCATTGATCCTAGTACCGGAAAGTCAATCATCGACAACCGAAGAGTGACCGGCTTCACCACCAGAGGAGAGGAAGAAGAAGGTGTTCTGGACACCATCAAGAGCTGGAACCGCCCTACTATTGAAGCCTCCGCGGCATCCTCGGGAGCTACGTGTAAGTGAATCCAAGCCCTAAACTCGCCCTGCCTAAACCCCGACTACTATACTCCGGTCTATGGCTGACTTTACTTTTAGATGTTTCTCCTGCTGGCCCTTGGGACGCTTTTACCATCACTGATGGTCGTATCGTCACTGGTGCCAACCCTGCAAGCGCCCATGTGACGGCTGAAGCTGCTGTTAAGGCATTCGACGCTCTGTAAAAGTCAGGTTACCCATACAGGAGTTCGAAATGCTATCTAGCTATCTAGCAACCTGGATAGAAATGACAATAATTTCAATTTCTTGATCATTATCGCATTTAAGTTACCATCCAATCGCGATGAATTTCGCATGGTCTAAGTCCATCGAAATTTTTCATACAGAGTGTTTACCCCATTGCTTAACCATGGTTCCATGCCAATTCTCCGTCTTTCTTGCTTCATCCTAGGAATATAAGCTTACACTAAGATGCAAAGGAAATATATAAAAGATACTGTCAATCAATGGAATAAATTACCGGCAAGAAATAGCTAAACAAATAGAGAAGAGAAAAAATAAGACGCCACAAAGATGGCGATGGCGATGGCGAAATACATTCTATGAGATCAGCGGCGCTATGTACTACCAACATATAAGATCCAAATTTCCAGACTACGGATTCTAACTAAAATATCGTTTTCCCAATCTTCATATTATATCTCATCACATAATATCATACTAAAGGTGCACCACTTACTCCTCTCAAAATGGATAAAATGTACGGCAAGAGAATGGGCTACTTTGGAGGCGCCGATCGAGAAATCGACCTCAAAGATAACCATGTATTGGAAGCCAAAGTGCCAAAGCGTGATAAGCCCGGCGAATACGAAGCCTCAGATCTAGATCTAAATCAGTTCATTGGAAATAAAGACGGTATGAGAGTCTAAACTCTAATCTCTATATACGCTCTAATTCGTTGCAGGCAAGTTCGAATGGAACGGAAGCAACTACGCAGAAACAGCCAAGGATCTCAAAGTCGATGGCTATGGAAACACACTACGTTTGCGTGGTTCACTGAGGAATATGAAGGGGGAATATGTCCCTGCCGATATCAGGTTAGGCGAGCGCGTCGGTATTAGGGATTACAAACTGGAGTACCCTTACTATAGCGAATTATAGATAGTTTCTGTCGCATTGAGAGAACACTTGTGATGTTCCTTTCTATGTATATATGTGAACCTGAAAAATTCATAAAGCTTTACAAGTATGCTAAGTCCTCTATCAAGCAACAGATATATATATCCTATCTATCCATAGTCACACTCATTCGAGCACCATTTCAACGATTACCACATGCAGTGGGTGGAAGTACTAGGCAACCCCTGTGATAACGGAACCCTAATCCCAACCAGGGCAAAGTCTCGTCATTGGGAACGCCTTGACTTAGCCTCTGACTCTCTATTTCCTCCCAGCAACAAGATTGACTCCTGCGGAATCTTAAACATCAGGTGATCGACGCAAAAGCTGAGCATTTGTAACTTCACTGTAAGCCCATACAACTTCAGATGCTTGTGTCACTAAAAGCATAAGTTAATTCTTCTCAACTAGCACAGGAGTAGCAAAGCAACTCACCGCTGATGTGGTTATTCCGAGTGAGAGCTCGAGCTTCTTCAAAGTCCGGAAAATTCTGAAGATTGTTCAAGTCATTGGCTGTTGATTGATGGAACGCAGAGAAAATATTAGCGGGAAATATTGTTACTGAACCAGATCCAACCTACCATTATGCCTCTCTCTCCATCTGTCCATCAGATACCTCCACAATGGAGGCGGAAACTTAATTAACAAAGTAGTTGCAATGAGGGTCAAAATCCCCGTGACAGTGTCCGTAGTTGACATGGTGTGTATAAGTCGAGGCACTCTAGCCAGGCAAGGAGGAATAGAGGTAATAGATAGCTACCTCTACACAGAATACCTAGGAGAATTACGACCTTTTTATACCGAAGCTCGAGGGAAAATTACTGAAAAGCCATGTTAGAGCAGTTTCATGATTTTGGTGTACAAATTACTTGATATTTCTTTTTTATGCGCTAATGCAGCCAAGGCTTCTGTAGAGCCTCGTCTTATTGGCGAGCTGGATGGGCTATGTTTGCCTGCCAGGTACTTCTCCTTCGGCTGTGTCCAAATTCACCAACCTCACCAAGTTCCCGTAATTTGGATAATAATTTTTACGTACCATCATCTTTTCCTTTCCTTTTGGGCACTTCATTTAGCACTTCAGACCAGGTGATACCCACAATCTCCACTCTCTCCTTCTGGCTACTTTGCCCGCTTTATCTATCCAGAAAAATCATCTATATTGGTAGTTTGCGTAGATCTTATATAACGGACTATATCGCATATTCCAAGGGTTTGGAGAAATTCCTCGTATATTACTTCTTTGAAGAGTCTATCCCTAAAGGATACCAGGCAATTTGCTACCTAGTGTACTGCACAATGAATATGGCAGAGCATATAGATTACGAGTAAGTCTTGAATTGATGTCCCTATATGGGATCGGGTTAGTAATTGTAGAATTTTGTTAATTGTTGAAACACTAGTCCAATTCCATATTCCTTGGCCTTCTCCATACCTCAGATCCATATGGGCCGAACAATGCCGGACTAGCTGTCAATCTTTGAACCGTTCAGAAAATTCTACGTCAATTGGCGTGAAGATCGGCAACCGGGATCTATTCTCAAGAGGCTGAGGCTTTTTGTCGTAATCTATTACAGTTCCCATTCCTGTGCTCCCTTTCCGGCGGATTTGAGTCATAACGAGGCGCCACCGCTTCTTTCTAAACTGGATATTTTATTTGTGTAAGGCCGAGGAAAGAGCTTTGTTGATAATAGTGTCGATGCGGCTCGATGGCCTTCAACGTCATTCCGAAAATGATTTCTATGAGCTCGTGATAGACAGGGGTGGTGGAGCTTTTCTTTACAATCCAGTGTTCCCGCAAGGCTAGCCAAAAAGGAAGCCTTCATGAGATGCTCCAACTTGGTGTTAGGCATGCCACCTAGACACAGTGTATGGGGTATTCCCTAAAAAGGCTAATGGGTCAATAATTTCTATGAGCTCATAGCGTCTCTAATATGCGCAAGATCTACACCCCGTACTAATCCAGCTGGTTAAGCCTTAGTAGTCTGTGTTATAAGTCAGGGATGTGATCCTACTGAGGTGCGCATGACTCGATTTCTATTGTACTCAAGTCAAAAAACATTCTTCGAAAAACATGAAGACGAGAAACAAGTCCGTGGACTGGTTTCACCTACTGAGGGAATTTCCTTCATCTTAGAATTTCCGTAGAGACAGAGGCTAAGAAAGAGAATAATGATCGAACTGCCGAATTTACAGTTGGAAGAACTTGTACCCTCTTTCTTCTATAATATATATTGCCCAGTGCCGCTTGCAATGGAAAAGAAGGGAACAAGTTTCGCACGTCATATGTAAAAAATTTGTCTTAGGTCAGTCTAGGCACCAATCGCCTCGTCCACGTTGCCGGGTCTGTTTGCTTTTCTCAACCTCGTGGAAATTGCAAGAGGCCTAAGCGCGAGCCCAGCATGCAGTAGTCAGCCTCGTTTACGAATATCAAATCACCGGTTTATGCAGGTACTTTCAAACTCGGTCTTCGCGTATTCTGGAACGGTTTCGCCGGAAGTTCCCCGAGCACTTAGCATAGCGATCTTAACTCAGGAAAAATAGACGGACTTTGTCGAGTCGTAATATAAGGATCCGCAACGGATTAGCTTGGAGCATGACATCCTAGCTATTCATTAACTAATTCCTACCGTGCAAATCTCCCCACTTTTCCACGATCCGAGTGTACATCCTCACTAACTAGAAGTATCGGTGAAACAGGCCTCTTCAGCCATTGATGGATAGACCTAGAAGTAGTTAACTGAGTCAAGTCCATGCCAGGGTGGTTGCCTCTTGTTTATCAATTTGCCTCGTGTGCTTTGACAGCAGGAATGGGATCCTTGCTGTTGCCTGTTTTGTTTTCGGTAAAGTGTCTGTCAAGGAAAACAAATGGTGGTATCAATAGGATCGTTAGGCTTAGTACGCAGACGCTTGGATAAGGATGAGGCATGCGTCTATCTTCTTTTCCCTCTTTTCCTATACTACACGCTTCAACTATTACCTAGCTCATGATTATCTATTTTCTAGGTGAAAGTAAATTTAGTAGAGAGGATAGAAGTTGAGTTGGAAGATATGTTCCAATATCATTTAGTATCCTCCAACCCCGTACACTAGCCTTATAAAAAAGGTATCCGGATGGGATCCCCTTTTTTACAAATGAGGCTAGCGATAGATGAAAAGAAAATAAGTTAGATGAAAGAAAGGACAACCTTCTCCTGGCGACACCGCAGCAAGCGTAGTGCTGTTCGCGGGGCCTCAAGCCATCTATTTTAGGGTCTTGGCTTTGGCCATTTTGGCCAAAGCCAAGACCCTCCACTTATTTTGGGAACTCGCCTACATTTACTATCCCCCACATCCCCCAAAGTCCAGAACGTAGCGCGAACCACTCACATCCCAGCTGATCTACATAGATTGCCGACAAGTCCAGCAATATTTGAGTTACAAAGGCCTCGTTTGATGAGCGTCTTCAAGTTATTGGTGACAATCTGCAAGGGCTCTTGGATATTATTGATTAGAGGAACGACACTAGCTTGTGACGCATATCAAGTCCTGTATTGTCATTCAAATTATAAAGTCTGGAAGCAGATGTGGATGGACTCCTGTGCGACTCACCACTTAGGAGTTAAACAACTGGTAGTTGGCATGATGAGGTCGCTGTTCCAATACACAATCTCCCGGGAGAACATATTCAACTTACGGAGTTTAATAAAACTGATCCCACTCCGTTTTATTGATACCGTCCTGGTCTAATTCAGCTTCAGTGTAACCCCGGTAAAGTAAGTATATGAGGTTTCAATGTCCTCAGTTGCGTTCGCTGTTATAAATCGAGATAGGTACTAAAGACATATCCGAGTCTTGTTTGAGATAAATCTTCAGCTAGCAAAAAATAGGACTATATTGACGGGACGAGCCGATATCACTTGTAAATCAATAGAATGCCTGAAGTGTAAAATATCCGACGTTAGTGGAGAAAGATGGTTGGTGGAGACGGACAGGGCAAACTCGTGTTGATTCTATTCTGGGCTGTCAGATCTCAAAACCGACTTCTCCTGCTCCACCACTCCTTCACCTTCCTTCAACCTATTTTCACCATGGAACCCGACTATGACCTCCAAGAACTTTTAAAAACAGACATCAGAACCAAAATCCCGGAAGCTGTTGTCTCAAAAATCACCTCCTCCCCGCCATGGGTAACCGTCCCAGGCGCCTTTAATGTCCGAGACATCGGGCACTCTCCTTCAACTCCAAATGTGCGCTCAGGCTTCATCTACCGCTCAGGTGTCCTGAGCAGCATTAAAGAGGAAGGAAAATCCGTCCTAAGGGACTCCATGCACATAACTACCATCTATGACCTGCGCAGACCAGATGAACGGGAGAAATCACCCAGCCCAGATATCGAGGGCATTGAAACTATCTGGCTGCCGTATGGCACTGAGCCAGGTCCGGTGGATCTGAAACTTTTCGGATGCGGAGATGGTGGTGCTAGCGGATATACGAAGATGTATCTTGAAATCGCGGACGTCTTGGTGCCGACGTATCGGAGGGTGTTTGAACATATTCGGGATTCTCCCGAGAAGCCGTTTATGTTTCACTGCATGGGTATGTTTGCCAATTTTATTTTATATAACACATTGGCAGGGCTTATAGTTCTACTGTGTTGGTTCTGACTTTTCCTAGGTGGGAAGGACCGCACCGGAGTTTTGGCCGCTTTGATCCTCCGTCTCGCTGGTTCCTCCTACGATGCTATCGCCAATGACTACGTTCTTACTCGGATTGGAGTGGAGCCGGCTAGAGATGCCCTAATGGCTGCGGTGAAGCTGAATCTGTTTGATATCGGCGAGACGAATCCCGAGGATGTCGGCTTGTTAGAACTGTGTAGTGTCAAGGTTTCTGCAATGGCTGGGTTTTTGAAGACCATCGAGAATTCGTATCAAGAGGGTGTTAAAGGATATGTGAAGGAGAAATTGGGGTTCTCGGAAGAGGATGTACAGAAGATGTGCTCTAATTTGAGGGGGGAATGAGCTAGCTGTATACAGGTTGTCAGATATCTAGAATGCTGTTTCTATAACTAGACCATGCATATAGATCAATATTTATGTCAAAATGAATGTTGTTATTTCCTTATCCAGCAAGTGTGATCTCCTTCAGGTACTTTGAGGTAGATTCGTAGTTGACGTCTTTGAGCTTTGATCATTGTCGATCTTCTCCGTGTTTACACGGTTACTCCATAAGATACGGACAAGACGGATGTTACTGAAGTGGAAAGATCATCGGAAAAACTTCGGCCTGAACGTTTCGACTGTGTGCTGTCTCTCAAAAACCTCGATACTTTGCTGTTAAAATGAATTCAATACTACTTGTAACTATGTTGTTGAGTGTATAGGGTGAGTAATACAGTCCAATTTCAAACAACACAAGCTTTGTGGTAAAGAAGAAGACAAGTTTGAAATCCAACTAGTGTCTCTCCCCGCACTGCAACCGTTTCTTCCGACTCAGTGGGCCTGGAGAATGAATGCTTCTCTCCGTACACTATGCTTCTCCTGTTTCGGTAATCCGTTTACCTGATGCAGTGCTAGTGGTCGGAGTGCTTCCGACCGACAGGATCAAATAAAGCCAGTCTAATTCCCCCGAGATGGTTCCTCCACGGTGTATAGTGGTTACCATTTTACTCTTCTTCAATATGCGTTATTGGCTGGAGACAGCTGTCGCCTTGTTGGCGCCTAGTCTGCCGGTCGTTTTGGGCCAACATGTTCGCGATTTAAGCGGTGATGGTTGGATTTTGAGTAGTCCTGCTTTGAATCAGTCTGTTGCGGCTCGTGTTCCCTCGCATGCCCATTTGGATTTGCTTCGAGCTGGGGTTATTGGTGAGTTTTCTTAATTTTTGATCGCGATTCATTCTGACTGTTGTTGTAGATGATCCGTAAGTGGTGTTGGCTTCTCGTTGTTACATATATACTGACCGGCCCGAGATACCATGGTCTCAACGATTTCGATCTCCGCTGGATTGTCAACACAAACTGGACTTATACTAGCGACCCAATTCATGAATTGTAAGTGGTTACTATCCAATAATGTCAGTATTGCGTCTAAAAATTTGTAGGTCGAAGGATTCGGACTCAACTTGGCTAGTCTTCGACGGTCTGGATACTTTCACAACCATTGAATTTTGCGGACAATTTGTCGGCACAACCGACAATCAATTCAGACAGTGGACTTTTGATGTTTCCGATATACTGAAAAATTGCCACAAAGAGCCAGTACTAAGCCTCAACTTCGGTAGTGCACCGCAGATTGTTGATGCCATTGCCGAGAAACCAGATGCACCACGTTAGTATCCTCCGTTACGCTAAAGAGTCTGAGTTTAACTCCAACAGAATGGCCATTCGGTGTTCAGCAAATATACGAGTTTCCTAATCGTTGGTTCATGCGCAAGGAGCAGTCGGACTTTGGCTGGGATTGGGGTCCGGCGTTTTCCCCTACTGGGCCATGGAAGCCAGTTTACGTTGTACAGCATCCTAAAAAGGAGAGCATATATGTGTTGAACACTGATCTTGACATTTACCGAAAGGGTCAGATCAACTATCTCCCCCCTGACCAGAGCCAGCCTTGGGTTGTCAATGCTAGTATTGACTACTTGGGATCTCTCCCCAATAACCCCTCCATGGAGATTGAGATCAAGGATGCCGAGTCGGGAGAGCTCCTCACGTCTCAGTCTGTTAACAATGTTGAGGTTTCCGAAGGTGCTGTCACTGGCCACATAATCGTCGACAACAACGCCGCTAAACTCTGGTGGCCGACCGGCATGGGCAATCAGAACCTGTACAATGTAATGATCACAGTCAAGGATGGTGACAAGAAATTGGCTCAGGTTACCAAGCGCTCCGGCTTCCGTACTATCTTCCTCAATCAGCGAAATATTACGGATGAGCAGCTTGCACAGGGAATCGCGCCTGGTGCCAATTGGCACTTTGAGGTCAATGGCCACGAGTTTTACGCAAAGGGCTCTAACTTTATTCCTCCGGATGCTTTCTGGACGCGTGTCTCGGAAGAGAAGATGGAACGGCTGTTCCATGCTGTTGTCGCTGGCAACCAGAATATGCTCCGCGTCTGGTCATCGGGTGCTTATCTTCCTGATTTCATCTACGATATCGCTGACGAGAAGGGTATTCTGCTCTGGAGTGAATTCCAGTTTAGCTGCGCCCTTTATCCTGTCGATGAGCCTTTTCTGCAGAACGTTGCCGCCGAAGTCGTGTACAACGTCAGGCGCGTGAATCACCATCCATCCCTCGCTCTATGGGCCGGTGGAAATGAAATCGAGAGCTTGGAACTCCCAACTGTCCAGGATGAAGAGCCGGAACATTTCGCCAAGTTTATCGGTGACTATGAAAAACTTCACATCAGCTTGATACTTCCGCTCGTATACGAGAATACTAAGTCCATCTCATACATGCCTAGCAGCACAACGAACGGCTATCTGGACATTGACCTCTCCGCCGAAGTCCCCATGGCCGAGCGCTACTGGAACACCACTGATGGACACTATTACGGAGACACCGACTTCTACAACTACAACACGTCCGAGTCGTTCGATATTACCACCTACCCAGTGGGTAGGTTCGCTAATGAATTCGGCTTCCATAGCATGCCCAGTCTCCATACCTGGCGTCAAGCCGTCGACCCGAAGGACCTTGAATTCAACAGTACTGTCGTCACCCTCCGCAACCACCACTACCCACCTGGTGGATGGAGCACTGATAACTTTGCCAATGCCACAACTGGCATGGCGGAAATGACCATGGGCGTCGAGGCATACTACCCCGTTCCGTATAAGTCCGACTCCGTCGCCAACTTCAGCAGTTGGTGCCATGCTACCCAGCTCTTCCAGTCTGACTTCTACAAGTCCCAGATCCAGTTCTACCGCCGTGGTAGTGGTAAGCCTGAGCGTCAGCTCGGCTCGCTCTACTGGCAGCTAGAAGATATCTGGCAAGCGCCATCGTGGGCTGGAATCGAGTACGATGGTCGGTGGAAGGTCCTCCATTATATGGCTCGCGATATCTACAAGCCCGTTATTGTCTCTCCTTTCTGGAATTATACGACAGGTGACCTGGACGTGTATGTTACTTCCGACCTGTGGGAGTCTGTGTCCGGTAAGGTCAGCATGAAATGGCTCGATCTCTCCGGAAAGTCCATCGCGAACAACGCGGGTACGCCTCAATCCACCAAGTTCGAAGTTGGCGCACTCAACACGACGAACGTGTACTCGACCAACCTGTCCAAACTCTCCATTCCAAACAAAAAGAACGCAATCCTTCTCCTCTCCATCGAGACAGAAGGCCACATGCCTAACTCTGCTGAAAAATCATCTTTTAGCCATAACAACTACTTCGTCCCTGCCTGGCCGAAGGATCTCGAATTGGTTGATCCTGAGTTAGAGGTGAAATATAATACCCTCTCTGGTAAGTTCACTGTAGAGGCTAAGTCTGGTGTCTCGTTGTATACCTGGTTGGATTATCCAGCCGGTGTGGTGGGCTACTTCGATGACAATGCGTTTGTTCTGGCGCCAGGTGAGAAGAGGGAGATTCAGTTTGTTGTTCTGGACGATAAGACCGTGGGTAATTGGGTGGATGATGTTACTGTCAAGAGTCTGTGGGATCAGACTACGAGGGATTAGGACTCCGATATATATTCGTAGCAACGTTTTTTGGCAAATATACTTATTTCGACATGAAGTGTTTTTATTATACATGGGGATAGCATTAAATTATTTATTTACGTAAATAATCTATTTGGTACATATAAAGAAGCGGAAGCAGAGGGAATCAATCTGTAGTCTTGCGGAGAATCAGGGCAACTCCGAATGATCGGCAAAAAAGTCCCTCGCGTCAAACCCAGACCTGACAACATTTCCATCCATTCCCCATTATCAACCCAACTGATAACAACCACCATGTCGTCCAGGTCAATGTGGAGGGGCTTGCACTACAGCGCGAAACGAAGAATTCTCACTCCGCAGACTCCCTACCGCTGTTTCTCCTGCTCCCTCCGAGCACAAGATCAACCCAGCAAGCCCAACGATGACCGGATGACGCATTTTGGATTCAACAATATCCGTGAATCTGAAAAGGAGTCTATGGGTATGTTTCGCTGTTTTCAAACGAATTGAGAATCTACTTGAACACGATCGCTGATATGTCCACAGTGGGAGCCGTCTTCAGCTCCGTCGCATCCTCCTACGACACCATGAACGACCTCATGTCCCTAGGAATCCATCGTCTCTGGAAAGACCACTTCGTCCGCTCTCTTAATCCCGGCTCTGCCCTCCCCTCCAAATACCCCTCCTCCCCCAACGGCTGGAACATCCTCGACATCGCCGGCGGGACCGGCGACATCGCCTTCCGGATGCTCGACCACGCCACAAATATAAACAACGACCACCAGACGCGGGTAACAATAGCAGACATAAACGCCGATATGCTAGCCGAGGGCAAAAAACGCAGTATCGACACACCCTACTACAACACCAATCGCCTCTCCTTCATGGAAGCGAATGCCGAACGCATGCCGTCTGTCCCGGATAACTCGGTGGATTTGTACACTGTTGTGTTTGGGATCAGGAATTTCACGGATAAGCAGGCTGCGCTGAATGAGGCGTTCCGCGTTCTTAAGCCTGGTGGTGTGTTTGCTTGTATGGAGTTTAGTAAGGTTGATAATGCGCTGTTTAATGCCGTTTATAAGAGGTGGAGTTTTAGTGCGATTCCCTTGATTGGGCAGTTGGTTGCTGGGGATCGTGCTAGTTATCAGTATTTGGTTGAGAGTATTGAGCGGTTTCCGTCGCAGGAGGAGTTTAGGGATATGATTCGGAAGGCTGGGTTTATGATTCCTGGAAGAGGGTTTGAGAATTTGTCTACGGGGATTGCGGCTATTCATAGGGGTGTTAAGCCTGTTGAAAGGGCTGAGTGATATTCTAGGTATTGTATAGATCTTTGGGTGTATGATAGCTGGTTTTGCATATTTGGTGTATTAATAGACATTTATTTCAACTATATTCTGGTATACAGACAACAAATATCCATGCGGGATGGCGCAATCCAGAAAATCCCGAGATCAGCTCGTAGTGCTTGCATATGTTATATGTTATCTCCGAGATAATCAGTTCATCACGGCTTCAACCGGCTTTTGTTCTCCCCGCTGGAATTTTCTTCAACCTCTTCTTCTCCGCACAGAAACAATCCTCCAGCCTACCCCTTAATACTATGGTTTATGAAACCATGAGGCAAAAACATAAACATAAACATAAACACCAACACCCCTCCACAATCCCTCCCTCGATCCCTTCGTTCCCGATGACTCCCCCAGACCCGATTGACTCCCCGCAACAACCTCCGAACACAACAACAGTAGCAGCCGCTGTCCACGTCCTCTCTACCGAACGCGCTGCCCTCGCACACCTCGAACACCTCTATCAGACAGACCAACTAGCACAGGAGAATCTCGCTCGCGCGGTGGACCAAATCGTTCGGAGTATCGGGAATGGAGGAAAACTGGTCTTCTGCGGCGTGGGGAAGAGTGGGAAGATTGCGCAGAAGCTGGAGGCGACGATGAATAGTGTGGGCGTTTATAGTACATTCCTTCATCCGACAGAGGCGCTACATGGGGATTTGGGGATGGTTCGTTCGGTAGGTTTTTATACATACATAACCGAGATCTTGATATTGGATAAGTGCTGATTGTTATAGAATGATACCCTGATCATGATTTCGTTTTCTGGTCGAACTTCTGAACTACTTCTTCTCCTTCCTCATATTCCGCCTACCGTGCCTGTTATCGCTATCACTTCGCATCTTCATCCCTCGACTTGTCCTTTGCTTTCTTTCCATACTCCAGATATGGGCATTCTCTTACCAGCGCCGATTCATGAAAATGAGGAGTCCTCTTTCGGTGTCTCTGCTCCTACGTCTTCTACAACCGTCGCTCTCTCCCTAGGCGATGCGCTCGCCATCGCAGCCGCAAGGAGACTACATACCTCCCCCGGCCGCGGTCCAGCAGAGGTATTCAGAAGCTTCCACCCGGGAGGGACAATTGGTGCTACATCTGCATCCGTCGCTACAACCCCAATGAGCATGTCGACTGCTTCCTTCGCATCAGACTATATCCATGCCCGTCCGACTCTTTCCTCAAATACCTCCTCTTCTTCAGACCAGGAAGACCACAACCACCAACACTATCGAAAACAGCATCAGACCCCCTCCTCACCTCTGCCCTTT
>MVGC01000158.1:0-48723 GCA_003589665.1 Aspergillus sclerotialis | reverse complement strand
AAAAAGAAAAAAAATTGGGTAGGAAAGACGAGGTCAGTTAGGGCAAGCGGCATCTCCGGGGTTTAGACATGCCCTGACAGGAGAACGGTAAAACGGTGGAAATGTACTGAAAAACCGAAAAATAAAAAAAAGGAAAAATTGAAAACGATCTAGCTTTCGTCGATTAATCCCAGCTAGTGGCTATGAATGGCCCAGGGATTATGGATGATGGATCAACCACTCTCTCTTACGTGCATTGTTCAACCGATCAAATCCGAAGTTAGGATTAATGAAGGAATATCATTTTGCTGGATCTTCAGCCAGCCATCAACTGTCTGTCTCCAGTTGCCAAACATCCTAAAGCTTCTTCAGCCATTCTATGCCTCTTCTTTTTTTTCAAATCATTTTAGTTAGTCTCGATATTGACGATCATCCTCGGGAATCCTCACTCCACGCAATCTTTAATCTATTTTATTCTAGCCATCTATCCCATCGGAACCTCCGTCATACCAGGGGACTCTGCCACTGTACCGTACACTAGCCAGTCCTGTATCTACATCGCCCAGAGAATCAATTCAATTAATCAATCGGTTCGAAGCATACCCCTGTCATTCCATTCCCGGCTACAGGACTGTATATCTACTAGATCAGAACGGGCACCAAAAGTCTTGCCTTCCCCTGTTGATTTTCTCGATCCCCTTCGTATTTCTGCTAGTCCCCGAAGCTCACGTTTCGCTGCAGGGACTGGACTAGAAAAATCCTCACCAACTCGCCTACGGACTGGCCGCACGAGCAAGTCCCAGCATTTTTCACGTGTACCCCGTTGGCGGCTGGCATGTTAGCTGCCTGTCACGCTCGGGCTTTAGCGGGGATTGCGGGCTCCAGCCTTAATTCAATGCCACTGATTGGGATCATCTGGACTATTAGCTATGGTGGAACTGTCAGTTAGTTGTAAATTTAATGTCATTAAGTTTTAACGGTCTCTGGCTTCTGGTATGCTTATAATTTATTTTTATTTTTATTTTTATTTCTATTATATATTAAATGGCTTTAGCTTGTGGCGGATCTTACGTGTATTTTACATAATACACCGATTACATACTAGGTACTGCACTATTGTGTCCTCTTAATTAATGCGGTCAAAATACCAATTAAAGAATAAAAGACAATAAGAATAGACGAAACACGCAAGTACCACAGTCCCAGTCAAATCCTCTGACTTCAACCTTCGGAACCAACAGCCTTCAGAAAACCGTTGAATCATCCACCTACCAAAACCCGGTCAAGTCCTTTTGTTGGTAAACCCTAACCCAATATGGTTATACCAGTGGAGCGGACAAGACCACACTAAATTAGAGTGAGAGCACGTACCCCTGACTCGGACTCTAGCATGACGAACCACTGCCCCAGATCTAACTGTTTTCAGTTAGGGTACAAGGTATTTGTCACTCTGGGGCAGACTGGCCGTTTCAAGTAAGGATGCACACACATTGGGAACAGAGCAAAGCTGAAGATACTATATTGGCCCTTCTGCTTGTAATAATGATGAGCATTCTTGGTTCCTCAGATGATGACACTAGGAATGGACCCTGAATGTGAAGATTTCTTCTCTATCTTTTATCCCGAATGAGTAAATGGAATGCGATGTCTCATCCCTTGGACGGTAGGGTAGAAGTGTCAATTGCCGACTGGTCTACCTACTACCCCATTCGGAAATCATTACATTGTATTCCCACCGCTTTTAAAACCCACCAACCTCGTATTGACCATCGCTGTCAACCTGCCATGTGGAAGGAAGGGCCACTGACGGCACAACGCTGGCATTGATCCGCCGAAGCGGGACCAGACAAGCTTCTGGTCCTTGGATTTCACTGTAGACTAAGACGAAAAAACAATTTCCATTTTTGCTCTTCACCGGGTTAGACCGAGGAAAAGAAAGTCACAGCAATAATTGACTGATCAATCGTACCTCAGAATAATACATTGTGGTGCAAAGTATGGACATAAATGATCTCCATCTACAAACCAATCAGAGACGCGGGAAGTATTTGAGGTACACCCTTGTCGACCCACTTATTAGTTTGATAGAATGGAGTCAGTGACGGAATCCTGTATTCATGGACTTGAAGGCAAGAATATCTTCTTCACAACGTAGTACCACAGTCTTCCTCGTACAGTTCAGCAGTATATTAAACTATAAGCACAACAAATACGAAGCACGTTTGAGATGCAGTACCACCAGATGAAGCAGAAGCAAGAATCCCTGTCGTCGGTCACCGTGGGGCTAGTGGATCGAACGGCTCTCTCGCATCCCGCCGCTGTTTCCTCTCTGTCGGGCTGCGTCCGAGCACACTTTTTCGTGTAGTGGCCCTGTTCCAGATTAGCCCCAGTTCGAGCTACTGTGTTGGGTAAAAGGGGTAATATATTAGATACATTGCGTATAACAATGCTACACTATTAATTTCGGCAAAACTCCATACTGTGTATATGTCATGGTTGCCTTCTATGCGGAGAGACCGAATATGTCCCAAGGAAACAAAAGAATTTTTCGATCTGATCCAACCAATCAGAGTCAAAACTGCGACTGAGATCTGAAATTCAGGTCGATCCTGAGACCATGACGCGATGCCGTACAACTGTAGGTCTGATTGGTCTCCCAGGCGCTCGGGGTTCATAATGGTCGTCGGGGACCACATGGCCAAATGGTTCCCGAGTGCACGGAAGTACTTTCTCTAACCCTACCTTCACTTTGTAAACTACATTCTGACAGTTTTTGAACTTGAATATTCTCCGTTTTGAGTCTTACTTACACAAATTGGAGAGGAGAGTAGCGTAAATAAGTAAAGATATATATTATTAACACAAAGACAACAGTAATTCAACGGCCAGTTTATCCCTTCAACGAAGATCCCTGTCAACACCCAGCCAACACTATTGACAAGACTCCGCCTCGCCAACGATCTCGTCGTCTCGTCTCTTTCTCTTTTAATAATGCAGTCGGACGGGTAACTGCAAGTCTACACGCACTATTGACTTTCAGGTTAGGATTCAGACGAGGAACATCTTGACCGACAGACAGACTTGATCAGACGTGGATAATCCCTTCAATTGGAGCCTGAGCTCAAACAAAGAAGAGTACATGGTTAAACAGAGAGACAGGATCATGTTTCCTGTCAACGGATTTCCCGCTGTCAACCATTAAACTTTTCAGAACGAGTCAGTCAATCTTTGTTTCCCAATCAGCCTTCGGTCTCTGGATTCTGGACTCTGGACTCTGCAGAACCCTGCTCCAGCCACCGTCGACCATCTCCCAAACCAGTCAGTCTCCGTCCCTGTCATTTGTTTGCTTTTTCCGTTGAATCCAACTAAAGGTCAGTGCGCACACCCAATCTACCGGCCCAAACTCAATCTCCTGAACCCAGAGACTTGGATTACCGGTTTTCAGGGCAATTAATCGACATCTAATTGCTGATCCGAAAGAACATGGCTTTCTCTGTCTGCGCTGGTTGGGAACTCAAGGAATGGATTGACCATATTAAGTAGATACCTACTCCATGGAGTATTCAAGTAAGAACATACAGGTAACTCCAGGAATATCCATAGAGAAAGGAATCGCCCGTTCCACCACATCCACATGCCATTCCATGGTTGACAGAATAGGGACAAACGACCTATCTACCAGTTCCTTGTCTAACTCCCATATACCATTTTGCCTACTACATACCCAGTTAGTTAGTAGGACGATTACTGTAAAAGGACTCAATCCGCGAGCACACTACCATCCTTCATCCCTCCATCCATCTACGTATCTCAAATACACCTCACCCGCCCCACAACTCTACCCCATCTCCCGGGCCTCCCCATGAACCTTGTTTAACCGACGAACTCATCCAAGCCAATCCCCGAACCGGATCCCCCAGCCCCCAATCACCATCACAAACCTACCCTCCATCCCACCGTCGAGAGTAAAACAAGGTTGGTAGCTTTCAACAGCTCAGAGGCTAATTTAGTCATGAGGTGATCATGGAGCAAAGCTTGTACTGTAACTGCAAATTACAACACCCGTACTTAACGTTCAAGATTACTGTAGATCAACGAATCCTGTTCCTCGGAAAAAAGCCACCACGAACCTATCCCCCGAACACCTCCGAGCTCGCAAACCCAGGTCTTGGGGATTTATACTTCGAGTTCGACTCAAGCCACAGGATTGATCTGCAAGTTAGTCACATATATTAGTCGTCGTGGTTCCCTCGATACGAGTCAGTGAGGCAAGATAAGACCGTCTGTCTGGGTGTCTGATCGTCTTTCAACGGTACCGCAGTTCCGCGGCAGTTGCTTGCTGACTCGACGAGACGTTGGCACCCTCTTGGCCTGATTGGGTTTATGGTTGGATGGATATGGCTGTGGCAGTACAGTGTGCTCTCAGTACATCCAGTTTAATAGTTTGTGGAGTGGTGGCTGTGGCTGAGCTATTCTAATAGTTTCTGTGGCGGTGTTTGTGTTGTGGCTAGTGTATCATAGTGGCTGGGAAATGTACTGTATTCGAATACGAAGATCTGCTGGGTTATTGTTTTATTGTTTAATAATTTGATGGGCTGGATTGTGGTTGCCTCGTGGACTTGATACAAGTGACAGATCGATCTATGAGTTGTTGGGTGGCGACGAGGCTGGCTCGTATTGCCTATAGACTGTGGCTGGTCTAATAGATACAAGAGTGTAAATGGTAAGGGCTAGTTAGTTGGAATAATAAATTATGTTCGGATCTGAGCACTTGATATGTGTTTGTCGTTGGCGCATTCATGGTAATCAGTGGGATATACACTGATCGATATATATTTTGGATTTACAGCAGTAGCATTTAGTATACTCAGCCAGAAGATATCTCATCTCATCCCCATTCTTTTGCCGTTTTACTTGGTAACCCCAGCAAAATTAAAGTAGTTTAACTAGAGAGTTGAGTGTATACGTTGTTTTAACTTTTTACTGGGAGGCAGGCAAGTAAACAGTCCTAACCACACATCGCGCCACAAAACTAGCAAGCATCTCGGAATCCCCTCGCGACCAATTCCAGTCTCCCAACCAGGAGGAACAGAGGAGTCAATGATTTGGCATTTTGCACAAACCTCTGTCTAATATGTCTCAGATAGCTCGTGAACACCAACGCTGCACCTGCACTGGCCTTCCGAGTACGCGAAGATGGCCGATGCGGCGCGTCCAAGTCAGGACGAATTCGATCGCGTCCTTCAGGAAAGCTTCAGAACATGGTCTTCCTATCTGAATACCGGAAACGAGGATTATCTACTTCCCCGCCATGCCATAGACCTCAAACCTCTCGTCAGTCAAGTGCCGCCTTTCCTCGGTGATGGCCTCGCTTTCCCTGACGAGAGGCTCTCATTCGCCTGCGAGGATAACCAATCAACACAGAGGAAAGAAGACCTTGTCGTTAATGGCCGGTCAACATGGAGAACTAATAAAGGGACCTGTAACCTACCGGAAAGGGTTTTGCCGAAGCAACTCCTTTTAGCAGTTGGCAGTCGATTAAGTGTGATGCTCTCAGAAGACTCCCCTTTCTCGGACTGGCCTAGAGTCCAGGGACTACCAGGCTATGACGAGGGAAACTATCTGTCCGTCCTTTACTTTGCATGGGCTTATATCCTATCTGCCCGATGGGTCGAGTTGCTTAACCGCTCTGCTGACCATGAATGTCGTATAAGCTACACGGCGGAAGGTACGGAAGGTCAGTTTCCGCAGTCGGACAAGCAGGCTAAAGCTCAAATTGACATTGATGATGATGCTTCTGAGGAAGAGGCACTCTGGTGGCGTGCTATTCTATGTTCTGGCGATGGCTGGGATGCAACCACCAAATACAAAAATCATGTTTATCTGTCGCCATGGTCGGTTTCTGCAAAGGATACAGGATTTACCCTGAAAACGAAGGCTTCTATGAGAGGCATTTCAGAACCTCCTTCGTCGAATATCGCCCTTAAATACCTCTCTCGCTTCTGTGTGCATCATCGCCTTTATGCTCAGTGCACAGTCGCTCTTGCAGGGGTGCTCTACATTCCTTTTCTGAGAGGGAGAACAGTTACCCCCCATTCCCAAAACAACCTTCTCGATTTAAACAAATAGAGCATATAGATCACTCGCCTGCTTCTATCCCAGAACTTCTTGTTGAACACAACGTCTTACTCGCTAAGTACATGACATTGAGTTCCAATGTGTGGGGTTTGCGCTCCCTTCTGTACAGCACATTTTTCAACCCAGGCATTGAGTGTAACCTTGTCAGCGCCTGGCTGAATCCAGCCTTTGCGATACTCGATTCTATTTCGTCAAGGGAAAGTTCCTTAGCAGCATTTTTGGCAAAAAGACAACCCCGACTCGGAATTCTCGGCTCGGTGCGGTCCTCACAGGCCTGAGCAAGTCTATTTTGCGAGACACAAGAGCTGGAATGACGGCTCTGGATCTTCCGACGTCTGCCTGGACCGGCATACCGCAAACGTTCTTGACGTCCAAAGTGCAGGCAAGCAACGGGGAATTGATATATCGCGATGATGAATGCCGGCTGTTATTTGTTACTGCGTGCGAAGGCCATGATCGACCCCCAATCTGGGTTTGGAAGCCGTTTGGGCATACACAACTTTATGATACGGAGCTACCGGTTCGACAACATGCACGATGCAACGACCACTGTTTAGAATACGAATGTTGGGAATGGATATTGACAGACGGCTGTTCAATTCAAGACTTCGCAAATAATAATCAGTCTTCGGAGTTCATACCACATACACCATGTTTCATACCGCACATGACATCGGCTGCACTCAGTGATTATAGCTATGACTTTTTCTCCCAGGCCCTCTCCGAAGGAAACACGCGTGGGATACTCGGATGGTTAAGATCAACGGGGTATCCTCGCAACGAAAGAGCCATATACCAGCATTCATGGATTGACCTGGAAAGTATTGATGAGAAGAGCCTGACGATGAGGCATCGGATGTGGAAAAGCACTGGAGCCCAAAGGAAAGGGACGTGGAAAGTTGGCTTGATAGTATCGGATGCCGGTTCTGAATATGTTAAGATCGTGAAGTGAAGGTATCCGAAAGCCAGGGAGTTTGACCTTTGGCGTCCGCTTCATCCAAATATAACAAGAGATTCAATGCAGTAGAATATGCATGTAGTTCTCTGTAGGGTTTAGGATAGAGACGAATTAGTGGTGCTTGGCAGGCAAAGGGTATTTTTTCATCGTCACTCGAAGGAATTATTCAACGTCCAGAAGCCTTTGCCTTTGAGGTTGACAAAACAAATAGGCGTTGACAGAGCGTCAAGATCTGCCTGTAAATTTCGAGGTCTTAAATTATGAGGCAGTATATGCTTGCCAGTCACTAGTCGTACCAATTTCGGACTGGGTTTCCCCTCGGCGCCAGCAGATTGAAATCCCCATGCAATGATTTCTAGCCACTCAAGTCCGTTGTCCCAGTCAGCGTCGTTCAAAATAGTGCTATTCAATACGATCACTGGCCTCCACGAGTACCCCAGGAACTCTCGGGGCTCTTGATTTCTGTCGAGGTCTACCTCTTTCACTGAGCTTCGATATCGCTCTGCCACCGAATACCGTTTCGACGAAGGAAAATCCGATGCCATTATTCGAACTACCGTCTACCACCGCAGAGACTTCTGCCTTTCTATCATTTGGTTCTCACCCCGTGAACACGTCGATATTCGTCCATCAATAGCAACACCCTTCCAGCGGACTTCAAATATTGGGCTCGGTTCCCTTGACAGACTACCCGTTGAGCTCTTGTTTGACATCTTGCACCATCTGGATATGCATTCTCTGTTCAAATTTCGACATATAAATCTCAGATCAAGACAGATAGTAGACTCCCTCAGCCAGTATCAGACGATAGTCTCGCATGGACTGAACCTTTTCTGCGCCTTGTTACGAACACGACTTGCGATCGACATTTCCCTACTCGACTTTTACAACGTGTTATGTACCAAGACATGCGCTCTTTGCGGCGAATTCGCCGGATTTGTATTCCTTCTAACTTGGAGCGATGCTGTTTTAAATGTCTCCAGGATTCTCCGGAAACTCAAGTGCGGACTCTCGCATCAGTCCGAAATCAATTGCGTATGAATAAAGCCGAAGTAGGTCAACTGAAGTCATTCAAATGCTTGCCTGGAATATATTCGATGGACGAATCTGTACAAAATGCTCGCATTACGATCGTTTCTCTTCACCAGGCTATTTTGGCTTGCAAGCGGCAACCGCATGCTCTTATCCAAGCCCAACCAACGAGTTTTGGTCGATATCAGAAATACAATTTTATGGGATCATGTGCACTTCCTTATTACGACAAACAGACTGGCATATTTGAACGCGGACTCTCGTGTGCCGGGTGCCAACTTGCCGTTGAAAAGGACATTATCGGCACCAGTGGTACGGAATGGGGATGCGAGGCTCGAGACAAAGTATACGCGCGAGACGGCTTTTTAGACCACTTTCGGTGGTGTGAACAGGCACAGCTCTTGTGGAGATCGAGTTGCGAAGGTAAAAAGCGGCCACCCGAGCTACCTGTGTCTGCTCTGACAGGAGGCTACTTTCAAAGAAGGGAATAACAATCACTTTTCCCGTAGCAGCCACTTCGACAGGAAAACGACACCATTGTAAATTCTGGAAACATCATGGAACATCGCTGGATTAATGCCAGCCGTTCTCATCAAACGCCAAATTGACAGCAGTGAATAATACGATTTATCGAACGTCGCCATCCCAGGACCCACGGTGTTTTGGATATTCCGTTTGCCGGCTCAATAAATCGACTAAATGGAGCCACGCAGTCAAAGTTACCTGTAGAGCTTCGCCTGGTAGGGAGTTATGGACTATATCAACACCCTTAGCACCGGTTTAGCGGTTGATGCCTTCGGCGAAGTATAGATTGCCGAATAAGATATTCCGTGGACTTAGGTCGTATACAGCCTGCCCAAGGCCTCCGGCAGCAGGATGTATCAGTACGCTCTCGCCCGACTAGATCTGTGCCATGTCGAATAACCAGATAGCTTTGCAACCTTGGTCGACCATTCTTGGTTTTCATAGAACTATAGGGAAATATGTGGCTAAACTGTGGCTGAATGGATATGACACTCCCAGAAGACTGGGAATGGTGCTACCATAGGATGATATTGGTCGCTATGAGGTCAATAAAATTCTATGGAGGAAAAGGGCTTGAGTGAAAGGGTAAGCTCCTACTACTGTCAGCTGCTGATTATTCTGCAATCTGAGGCACAAAGAAGCCCTATGTTTCACACTCGGTCCATGTTCTCATGCATGTATTCGAGAGGATGAATAACATCTTTATAACATATGATACCCGTCTAATTAATTCGCCAATCGTATGGGAGTGACCTCTGGTATTTAGAATCTCTCTAATTATCGGTATCGTGCATTTAACTAGTGTTACGCACTACTGTAATTAGTCTTAAGCAGGGTATTTCAGATACGATCCCCTCACCCAGTTAACACTCATGCCTCCACCATAACTCCACACTCTACACCTTGGAAACAGGCAAAGCCGCAATGCCATCAAAAACAATCATCATTATCGGTATAACCGGTAACCAAGGAGGCTCAGTGGCGCAGCGCTTCCTCCAAGACCCCAGCTACCACATCCGCGGGCTAACCCGCAACCCCTCATCACCAGCAGCCCAGCGCCTAGCCGCGGAAGGCATTGAGATAGTTTCTGCGAACCTCGACGACATAAACACCCTCATCCCAGTATTCAAAGGTGCAAACCTCATATTCAGCGTAACCGACTACTGGGAACCGTTCTTCGGACCCGACTGCCGCGCCAGGGCCGGCCAATTAGGCATCTCATGCAGACGATATGCCTACAACGTCGAACTACAGCAGGGAAGGAACATCGCTGACGCCGTTGCGCAGACGGTTGACTCGCTTGACGAGAACGGGTTTATCGCGTCGACCTTGAGCCATGCTAAGGTGCGCAGTGGGGGCCGGTTCACTGAGCTGTATCATTTTGACTCCAAGGCTGAGGTCTTCCCCCGTTATGTGAGGGAGAGGTACCCCGCCCTGGCGAGGAAGATGTCTTGTGTGCAAACGGGTTATTTCATGTCGAGTTATAAGATCATCCCCGGTGCGTATTTTCAGAAGGTATGTTTGCCACTTATATTCTGCGTCTATCTTTTCTGCTGAACTGATTAACCCCCTGGCCGTAGAAGACTGCGGCGGACGGGAAAGTGTCGTTTGAAATGTGCTTTACCACTGCGCCTGACGCGCCGGTACCACATCTCGACGTCAATGCAGATGTAGGGGGTTTTGTGTACGCTGTGTCGAAGATGCCGCCGGGGAAGAGCTATATGGCATGTGGGACGACCTGCAGTTGGGCCGAGTATATGAGATTGTGGGGACAGATAAACTCCGTCCCGGCTTGCTATAGACAGGTTACCCTGGATGAGATGGTTTCGTCGATTTCGACGGCGGACACCGAATTTGGGCGAGAAATCGTCGATATGTTCTCGTACTCGACGGACCCGGGTTACGACGGCAATGGCCCGGATTTGTTGACGGCGCAGGATATACGAGAGGTGAGTGGGTGAGCGGTCTTTCTGATTACTGTCATGCTGACTGGTGTAGGCGGGAATAGACTGCCCCATGACTAGCTTGGAAGGGTGGATGAGGAAGGAGGATTGGTCTTGTGTCTTGCAGCAGGGCTGAGTTACTCTCAAGTCGATGAGTGATAACGGATGAAAGGGTTGAGCATTTATTCATTCGTTCTAGAATTCATACATATCTAAAACTAATTGATTGACTCAATATCACTTACTCGCTACTGTATACTCCCGTAACTAAGATAATAGACCATATCGTGTCCTCCACTTGCAATAGGACTTCAATCAAACCAGATCAAGTCAGGTATATACACCATATCCAAACGCCAATATCAAATGAACCACCAAGATATGATTATAGCAATCAATCAACCGAGCCAGCTATATTGCGCCTACCCTACCCTACCCTACCTATCCTCCTAGTACCTTACCTTAACGCCTACCTTACCCAGGTAATTCAGGTTCAATCAATCAAATCAGCCAAGCTGCATGCTTAACAGCAATATAATCCATGGCTTGCCTATCCTACCGAACAACCAACCAACGCCAGCATGCGAAAGAACAAGGGAAATGCAACGCATTCCCATGATATCCAGATAACAGTGCTAGATGGAATAAAGTGGGTGGATGGGAACAATGGGATATCCGTACAAAACACGTTGGGAGGCCATGTAAGCGATCAAACAATCAAGATGCAAGTAAATAACAAATCCATCCACAAACCCAGGAAAAGAAAAGCAATAAATCGAAAGAAAACACTCAGGGGTATATCCGCTCATAACCATATATCGCCTTCTTCGCCGTTAACCCACTGACGCCAGACCTGCTCGTATGCACCTTCCAAGTCACGGACCCAGCGCTTAGTATCAAAGAGCCTGCTCCGCCACCTCTCTTGGAATAACATCTTCCGAAGATCCGACAATCTGCCCATTGCTCGGCCCTCGCCGCCAGGCTTATACTGCAAGCTCAGACATAAGCGGATGGCTTTGTTTTCGTAGTCCTCATCGGACGATGCAGTCAGTTCCTCCCGAGCCTCTCGGCCTGCTTCCGAGTCTGGTAGTGCGCTGGAGAGAATACTGCTTGCCATGCGGGAACACATTTTGTATTTATATCGTGGGAAGGTGAGGAGTGGTGTCCCGCTCCATAACACGTCTGTCGCGGTGGTGTGTGCGTTGCATTCAGGGGTGTCGAGGAACAGATCCAGGATTTTTGCGCGGGATATGTGGGCGTCTTTTGGCGCAACATCGGTAAAAACTATCCGAGATGCTGTCTCCTCGCCTGCCCAGGCGGCAGCGGTCTCTCGTAGATTCTGTTCGCCGAGATCTGGGAAGCGGAGTAACCAGAGGATAGCGTTGGGGATTCGTGCGAGGATACGGAGCCAGGTTCGGAAAGTAGTTGGCTCGATCTGGATTCATCAGTATACATCTAGACCGCAGTCTGCGTGATGACTTACCTTGTATAGCTGGTTGAAATTGCCAAGTATAATCGCGTCGTCATTGAGGTTGGGAAACAGTTCTTTGCGCATACGCCATCGTCTCACTTGCTCCTCGTCCCAAGACACAAATGGCTCCTTGGCATCTGGAGCACTCTGCCGATGATCACAACAGAAAAAAGTATCACGGGTAAAGACGATCTTTTCAGTGTAGACCCAATCCTCGAGTTCCTCGCCGTGATCCTCCTCGAGAAGCCGGTCTTCAATCAGCATATTGCGCCTTCCAAGACTAAGGGTCTGTGGCGGGATCGAAGTCTTGTCAGCCAAAATATAATCACACCATTCTGCACCCAAGGTTCCTGCGAAACCCATGAACGACATGTGGATCGGGGCAGGTCTTGCGGCAAAAACTTCGTTGCGAGCACCACGAGTATACCCGTTCAGGTTGATCAAAATATGTATTCCATCCTCAACAATCTGCTGCACAAGTCGCTCAACCGGCCAGCTACTGGCATCATAAAACACTGGCGCTTCCCTCTCGATCTGATGACGATGAATAGACTTGTCGCTTGCGGTGGTGGCATAGCAGTATGCTTTAACCTTAGATGGATTATGCAACCCGAAGACGGATTGCATCAAATGGGCCAGTGGGTGGTTGTTGAAATCCGACGACACATATCCAACCTTGAGATATGGATTCGGAGGAGCTGGCGGCCTGTATACAACATTCGGAAGCCACGGGGCACGAAGGGTGGAGCAAGAAATCCGAAGTCCATTCCTTTGGGAGATTTGCCGAATTTGCTTCGCAGACAACGGGCAGGTGAAGGTATGAAAAGGCAAAACCGTTGGCGCATTCGGCGCGGTAAGTCCAGGAGGAAGTTGCGGTCGCCTGTACTTAGATAACGGATATTCTTTGCCATAGATATAACGATCTTGATACCACCGCCACGTAATCGAGCGAGTCGCACGCTCTACGAGCTTCACCACTCTTGAGCCTTCCCATTTCTGACCAGCCCAGGACTCCAGGACCGCTGCCAATGCTCCCCTCTGATTGAACCGGCCGTTTTCAACCGCCGGAGCAAGCTGTGCGCATAGTTGGTCTCTGACACTAGGAGTCAGTAAGCCGTAGCCCCAGGTTTCACCCTCTCGAAGCTGGCGATCAACAATTTCAACAACGCGCTGAATCCAGCCTGGGCCCGTGGTGCTGTTATATGCATCACGCAGCATTCCTCTATCATCGACATGCCACCTGTCACGGAAACCGTACCCGTTGGTGATCCCACCACGGCCGACCCAATTGCAAACCGAGTTTAGTGCATTAGCGAGCCCACAGACTGCTTCTGCAAACTCAGGATTGACCTTCACAGCCCGCTTGTAGTAGCCGATCGCATCATTCACCCGGCCGGCATCCTTGACAGCATTGGCCAAATTGGCCAGTGCGATATCAAAGTTGCCATCGCAATGAACAGCCTGCTCATACATTTTGATGGCTGCTTGCAGTTGTCCAATATCCTTAAGCAAGCTGCCTAGATTAGTGTAAAGATGGGCGTGCCGTGAGTCGAGTTGCAAGCCATAATAATAGTAAGCCAACGCCAGCGAAATACCAGTACCGGGGACAACACCTGGTATTTCAGGGTGTTGACTTTCCCCATCAGAGAGCGAGAAGCCCTTCCCGGGAGAATTATTTTGGATGCCAGCAAGCAGAATCCCAACGTTATTTGCAGTGGATGGGCTCGGTTGAAGGGAAAGAGAAAGATAGTAGAGTGCTAAAATGTCCCGGACTCCCGGAGCGGCTCTTGGGACACCGGACGAAGAAACGTTCGACATCCCATCCTGGTAGATCTTTGCGAGCGAAAGCAGGGAATTACTTGTCGTTGATACAGCAGCTTTCCTCGACAAACCTTCAGCGACATATTTTAGGCCTGGCGGCGTACCGCAAGGAGAGAATACCATTTTGGCGGTCTGAAGAGCCTTGCGAGGATACAGAAGAATGATCTCTCTCGGGTCGTGCTCTGGTGCCGAATATCCATTGCGAGAAACACTCGAAAAGGCGACGAAAATTTGTTTGATGAGACTCTGAATCCCATGACGCCGCCTTCCACCAGCGATTAAAATTGCATCTTCGAAAGCAGCTGCGGCTCCGGTATTATCACCAAGCGCATAAAGCATGTTTCCTTTGGCATGGACAAGAGCAAGCATTCTACCATTGTCAAGGCCCGGTATTGCATAGCCGCTAGAGCCGAAGCCCGGCGGGTTACTCTCTTTCGAGCCATAACCATTGGCCAGGCGGCTCATATCATCATCATAGTCAAACACGGCTTTCTCGTATGAGCCCATGTCAGACACGCTGGAAGATCTGCTCTCAGCGTCGCTCTCGGTCTCGCTGGCCAGTTCATCGGATGTAAAGCAATCGCCATTTTTTGGGTACCGTAGAGAGTTCTGTATATAATCAATAATACTGACAGCCTCTTTCCCACGATGGCTAGTGCAAAGGAGACCAATGAGATGTTCAACTGCTTCGAAGTAGCTCGGCCGTAATTTCACAGCACGCAGCCAATGGTGTAATGCTTCATCTTGACGATCGAGTGCCAATAGAGTCGCTGCGAGGTTTGATATAGCTTCCACATGCGTTGTATCTCGAGCGAGAATCCTAGAATACCATCTCATAGCCTTGTCGTAATAACCAAGGCCATAGGCAAGACAGCCCCCAAGAAGCATTCCGTCAATCCATTCCCATTGGCTCTCCAAGCAAAGGTGAGAGAGCATTTCCAGAGCGGAGTGAGCATTCGCATTAGCATTTGTCGAGGTTTGATTCAATGGCAAAGCGTTGAGACGAGAGGCAGACACAGGACTCAGGAACCTTCCGGTATGTCGCAAACTGTCCATCATTTGAGTATCGGATGCGCCGTGAAGCTGAGCCAGGGAAGGTCGCCGTTGGCTACTAGCCGACTCGCTCGGTCTTGGGTTCAATATACCGCTGAGCTTCTGGGAATGCAAATCATATTGGCTGGCGGGGTAGCTGTTATGGCGTTGGATGTCTGGCATGGTGGTTTGAGAAAAATCTAAACCAGGCTGACGAGGGGGCTTCGGGTATATACTCGGTTTTCGTTGAGATTGACCATTAGGATTAGCATTAGAGGCACTATTTCGTCGCGACTGATGAATCGTCGCAAGCAGATCCACGTAAACTCCATGAGCCCATGTCAAGACCTTCTCTTTAAACTCAGCATTCGCAGCAGGTGAATTAACTGGCACGCTTCGAGTGTGGAGATTGTTCCCAATGGGCGGTGCTGGCCATCCGAGCGGGTCATTCGCAGGTTGCGACGCAAAGCCAGGAGTAGCGTCATTCGCTCGAGTGTTATAAGGTGAAACGCGATGGTTCGGAGAAGGAACAAAAGGTCTCTGACCAATGTGGCGCGGCGGGAAATTACTCTTCAACGGGGTATCAGGATTTACTATTCCCAGAGGTTGATTCCAGGCAAGTCCTGCATCTGGATTATTACCCGTAGGTATAGGACCCCAATTAACGGACGGTTGATTGGGGTCGACAAATTGCACGTTGGCCTTCGCGAATGGGTTTGGAGAATTAAAACGCGAGTCACGAAGCGCGGCCGGCCGATACGGGATGTACACGCCATCAGGCCAATAAGGCCCATACGGCCCAGTACCTGCTGACGCCGTTGGACCAACACATTGCTGAAGGGTGGCTGGTAAGACAGTGGGAATATAGGGACCATTCTGTAACAAGAACCGCTGTGATGGCTGCACTGGTACGTTTTGGTTAAGGACAGAGTCCATTCCGGGGCCATAATTCAGAGAGCGAACCCAACCAGTCCCATTCATGTCTTGGACTGGATCGCTCGGACCTGTATTACCGCGGTTCAGGTCGGTTTTGTACATCAGAGGAAAATTCAAACTATTAACTGACGACGACTGATCGAAAGTCGGTTGCGACCAGTTCTCCACCTGAAGACCTGTCTGAGGGAGTAGTTGGCCAGATTCAAGCGATGAGACTAAGACGTGCTTGCTCGCAGGCGGTTGGATTGCCTTATCCCCCGGAGTGCCATCGTATCCAGCCGCGAGAGTCCCATTCGGTGTTTTCCTCCTCAACACATGCTCCCCGGCATTCTCGGGATTGGACTTTGGACCGACAGAGTCATGAAGATCGGGACGTTGGACGGGATGAGCGTATTGTAGTCGCGGACGAGAGAAGGGATGAAAAGGATTCTGGTTCGGGTCATTATTAGGGTGAGACGGAAAGGAGAAGTTGTTCAAATCGTAAGAAGAGTTGACGGTATCGGGACGATGAAAACGGGTCATGTGGTGGTGAGGTTGAACCTGCGGAAAAGATGCCACAGTAGGTAACATCTTGCCTGTCTTTTAATCCTTGACACTTCTTGCTCCAGTTTGCAACGGACAGGCAGTAAGACGAGAAACTAAACCGACCAGGACAACCGCAGACAGCGATCAGGAATCTTCAAGAACTAACAAGTAGACTGTAGCAGAAAATTCAACAACAAACATCCTTCTTGAAGCGTTTCCGACACCTCATCATGGACATGAGCCAGCTCACTTAGGAAAGCCCCCACCACTTCTTCTCGGGTCCGTCATCAAGGCCGTGCGTAGCGATGAGGGGTTGGGATGAAGGGACGGAAGGGACGAAATGAACGGGAGCGGTAGAAGGACCAGCGTCGCCGAAATAGATAAGTGAGGGAAATCAGAAAGTAGACAAACTTGGCTCCAACGGTCCCAAATAGGATTCGTCTGTTATTTTAGTATGTTGGAGGGGAAGACGAAATGCAAGGGAGAGAGGATCAAGAGCCACAGCCCTAGTCAGCACCCATCCACACCAACGCAGGTGTCCGAAAGTTGCGGTCAGCCAATGGAGGTGCCAAGGTTGGCAAATATGCTGTACACAGACGAGCGAGTGAATCAGGGGATAGGATATTGATGTAGAGAGACCTTTAAAGGACCAGTGATTATGTCGCAGGTAGATGTATGGTCAAAAGTCTGGGGTATAACAGACAGGGGATAGATAACACAAATGCAAGATAGAATAAGCTACAAAGTAAAAAAAAGAAAAAGAAGGTGGTATGTAAGAATGCAGAAGTCGAAGAGGAGGATAGGAGGGAAAAGGACAGCAAAGTCAGAGAGAGAGAGGCTTCAGAAGGAAGAGAGTAGAAAGAGGAGAGAGAGAGACAAGAGACTAGTTTAGTTTTAGTCTTTGGGAGGAGAACAACAAGTGGAGCCGTTGATGACTCTTACCGCCCGTGGCTTGCCAGCATTGATTCCTCTTAATTCAAGTTTTCTGCTGGTATTTCTTGTGTTTCTATACATTGGATTTCATCTAGTTTTCTATCATCTATTCTACAATATTCTCCTTTTTTTTTTCTGATTTTTCCCAGCTTCTTCAGACCCCCCGAACAGCAAAAGAGAATCATCAGTGGAGACTCAACCATCAAATCCAACGTTCAACGGGAGTTAGTGGCGCCTTGACCCAAGACGATCTGGCACTTTCGGTGGATAATGTGGAGTCTCCAACCTCTGAATGACCCCCCGTCTCAGCTCTGCCCAGCGAACTAATTCCCTTGTCGCTACGCCTCAAATCTGCAGCCACTATTTCAATCTTGCTGCTGACTGAATACGGGGTCCGTTTTTTTTTCTCTTTGTCTGATTGCCTATAGGTGACGAACTGACTGTATTTTAGGCAAAAAAAAAAAATAGTAAAAAGCAAGGAAAAGCTACTTAGAAGCTACAAAAGGGATGTCATCATTCCATCAACATCCAGCAGTGGAGTCGGATACATACTCATGCTGAATTCTGGACCGGATTTCCTTTCCCCATAGCCCCAATCTTCTCAACAGGGACCCATGCGTATGGGAATGGGGCCGTCGTGATCGGCTTATCGACGGACGATGAGGAT
Source organism: Aspergillus sclerotialis (assembly GCA_003589665.1). Lineage (NCBI taxonomy): Eukaryota > Fungi > Ascomycota > Eurotiomycetes > Eurotiales > Aspergillaceae > Aspergillus > Aspergillus sclerotialis. The sequence continues at coordinate 30,763 of MVGC01000158.1, read as the reverse complement.
AAAGATCGGCAGGATTAAGAAAAATTTAATCCTAAAAAAGAAAAGGAAAAAAAAGAAAAAAAGTCTCACGTTGCATCTCGCCATATCTTGCACAACGTTCCTGGAAGGAATGTGGAATGTTGATGGACTTGTTGTGTGGTACAAATCAATGGAATATTTAATTCTACTGCCCTTTGTGGGAATCTCTGGTATGTATAGTACATACAATATACCTCTATAGGTACTTATCCTCTCTACTCTATATGTACAGACAGTATCATCCTTAAATAGCCGCATTCTTGTCTCTTACCCACAGTACGTAGCTAAGTAAGCTACCGTATACTAGTTCTGACTACTGTGGACACTAACAGGGAGACTTAATTGGGTTGACGATTAATTAATTATCCCGCTACTGCACCTAGTCTGCTAGTCAAACGTCCATCTAACTCTACTATTTATTTATTGTGATCTCTACCTACACAGTATTTACTGGCTTAAGCAGCTTGGCGCATATCTGGAACCCTACATGTATATTAAAACTCCACCTCTCTTACTCATCAGACTTTAGACAAACATCTTAATGTACTGCATGACATTCATACTCGCCTCTCCATACCCGCCTAGGTCGGTAGGAGGTACTCAGGTATACTCAATTCTCTCCCCTAGGCAGATGCATGCGACCGTGGCTTAGGTAGGCTTGAACCTTGTCCATTTATCCTGTCAAAGAACAAGAAAAGCAAAGTCAATAAAACCTAATTATAAATAGCCGATATCACTCGACCGTTTCTTGTGATATTGAGGAGCCTAATGGATCCAATTCCAAGGTTTACGAGTTTAATCCCGGTCGATTCAGCTTGGCTTGGGCTATTATCTCGGATCAGTGTGCGTTGCACGACATTATTCAGCACGAGCAGGGGTTTGGTCGGGTCTTTCGCAGGGAATTTTACTTGACTCAGCCAGCGAGATACAGAATTGATAATCATAGGAGTAGGTTCATTGATCGCTAACTACCCAAGACAACGAAACGGAGCCATTCTACAGATCGCTACGGTTGGTTTGATGTCGACTCGGAAGATGGACCGCTGCATCCACGGAGAAACTCCAAGGATACCGCGGTGAGTAATGAGTCTAGCTGAGCTTGATCTTCTTTGCGTAAAATAAGCCTATACCACGATGCAAATGTCCAATCCGACCCGAAGGCGGGAAAGGACGGTAAGAGCCAGAGTGTTGCAAAGGTCTTTGTTCGCTGATTCACCACGGGTCTGGTGAAATGGGCTGGGCCAAAGGGAAGGGAAAGAATTTGGAAATTCAATTGAATATAGTATCGGGATAAATGGGTATCGTGACTCGTAATCATTTTGTTCAAGGTGGATCATATTCTCTGTACCTAGCACTGCAAGACAGATTGACGACCGCCTCATTCCATTTTCAGGTCATTTACTCAGAAGGGACTATTATCGTTAGCACCATGACCACGACGTAGAATTATATAAAACTCACTATCAATCTCGCCAGCCTTGACATCGTCAGAGACATCCTTGGGGCTGCGGCCATCAACCTGGCAGCCGACCGAGAAAGCAGTACCCAAGATCTCAAGGACAACACCACGGAGCTCCTTAGCGAAAGAGCGGTTGCGCATGATACGGGCGATGTCAATGATCTCGTCCAAGGGGATGGACTTGTTGTGCTTGATGTTCTTCTCCTTCTTGCGGTCACGGGGAGGCTCCTTGAGGGCCTTGATAACCAGGGAGGAAGCGGAGGGCACAACCGAGACCTGGGCCTGACGGTTCTGGATGGTGAGCTTGACGGTCACACGGAGACCTTTCTATACCCGGAACCACTTGTTAGCCTTGTCTCCTTCAACGCTTCGGTATCTGTCGAATCTTACCCAGTCACCAGTGCTCTTGGCGATATCTTCACCAATCTTCTTGGGAGACAGACCAAGAGGACCGACCTTGGGGGCCAGAGCGGACTGGGCTCCGACCTCACCACCAGTCACCCTCAGGTGGCTATCGAAGCTGTTAGTGTTGATTCTTTCAGAGCCGTCTTCAGGGAACTTACACAATCTTCACCTCATTGGGGTCGAACTTAGGAGCTACCCAATGGGAAACACGTTAGTCGCCAGTTTGATAAAAGCCAAGGAGATGATACTTACGCATGGCGAGTGCGAAAGGTCGTCAATCGTCCTTGGAATGTCGATTGGGAGTGATGCACAAAAGAAGAACAGAAGAATTCTTGAGGTCGGACGATATTTAGGAAGGCCCACATTCGAGGCTAACTAAGCGAGTTCCCAATTGGGACATGATTAGGGCCCAACCACTTACACGTGACCATTATCTTGGCATCTGGCTACTAGGAATCGGGTTCTTAATATTAATGGATTCATCGGGTCTAAGTAGTTGCTATATTCTGCAAAGAAACATAAAAAGAAACTAAATCACCGCTAAGGATACAAACTCTGGAGGACCAACATCAGACCATCTTTAGCTCTTGTATTCCCATTATCTCGTTAATCTAGCTGGTACCGGAGACAGCAAGTCTGATTGAAACATTAGCATGGAAAGAAAACCACATTGTGACCAGCACTTACTTCATCAAGTGATCCATAAACGTCTGCAGCGAAACATCATCAGTAAAGATGACCTGGGATGTCATACCACCATAACCTCCTGTGGCGTGGGTGGTAGAAGGATTCATCTTTGACAAAAGGAAACGCGCCTGAGAGCCGCCCGCATCGCAGACGATGAAACGTGGCAACGGAAGACGGTCAGCAATTAGTTCCTGCATAGCGAGTTAGCTTTGGTTTTGTAGCGATGGTGAGTAGACAAACCCTCGCATCCTCCTTGGGTTGCTCAAGAACAGCCCTCAAGTTCTCGTAACCCTCCTGGTCTTGGTAACCGGCTTTCCTCCACTCGGCAATAGTCTCTCCGTGGAAAATCAGAATGTGGAAGAAAGTATCGAGAAGGAGAATGTGATCTGGCTGGATGGAACTAGAATCCAAAAGAACCGGCTGGCCACCCTCGTGGTCCAAAGAGTATGAATCCAGAGTAGGCTGAACCATAACCAGAGAGTTGTTGACATCCTCGTGGTTGAGGACGTGCCTGTAGAAGGCTGTCTCATCAGGCGAGTTATTGAACACTTGCAAGAACTGACTCCTTCGGAGATGGAACATGAACTGGGGATATAGGGTAAAGTTCTTCTCCAATCGGAATGAGGTAGGATCATCCTTTCGGTAGTCTGCAAAGCGAGAGCAGAGCCTGATAAGCATCCGATCGACCCATCTTAGCACATCAGGACCATCATCAACTTCCGCTTTGAATACTGCGATTCGGGACATAAGCATCGCCGCGGCTTCTTGGTCGAAAGATTGGGCCAGTGTAGGGTCACCGGCAGGGCCACTCAAATTCCGTACGACGGTTGTAACTCTCAGGTGGTAATTTCCAGAGGAATGCTGGTAGTATGTCAGGAATTGCATCATTCCTCGCTGCGGCCCAGGCTGCATAGCTGCAGGACCACCTTGGTTCGAAATCTCAAAGTAAATACCGTAACTTGAAGAGGGGTCGATGCCACACATTTTCCAAGCGCAGGTATTACCGAGGCCGCATTCTGTCTCTCCAACAGAGCTTGATTTCTTATTCAAGGAAACGGCATGGCCAATAAGTCCCGTGACCTTAAGCTCCTTAGTCGTAAGCACTTCCAGGGACGCGTTGAAGCCCATGAGCAGATTATCACTCGCATCTTTGTCAAATATCCTGACGAAAGACTGTTTGAACTGCGATGACGTAAAGCTATCCGTGAGAAGCATATGACCACCGGTGTAATTGACCAGGTTCTTCATTTCCAAAAGTCCGACTTGGTCAAGGCAGCCAGCAAATATATCAACGACATGGCCATTGTTCGCAGCGCGCTTGGCGAGGCCATCGTAGAACTGTCCTCATTAGTACCTATAGTCATATACTTGGCACTCTCTCAACCTACCTTGACGGCCTTTTTGAAGTACTTGATGTTATCACGATCAATGTCGTGGTGAGAGCGGATTGGCTCTTTTAATTCGGGTCCCACAACATGTCCCGGACCTTCAGTAGCTGCACCACTTGTGAAGACCATGATACGTCCACCAGCGTTCTGGAACGAAGTCTCAAGTAAACCAACCGCAACACTGAGTGCAACACCGGTACATCTCAACGCACGCTTATCATTCGCAACTGGCCATGGATCACGCTGTAGCTGCTCCAGCACATTCGTGATTTGGAACTCGGCTTGCTGAACGGGCAAAAGGAACCGTGCCGCAGGGCCCAGAGGAGGACGGACGGGTTGCTGAGGCATGTTGGGGCGAAGGCCGGGTGCCAGAAGACCAAGCATCTCTTGAACCTGTTTCGCAGCATATTCCTTGCTTCCCCGGAATACATACGACTTGGCGCATTCAGTGTAACCGAGTTCGTGGACTTGTGCCTGCATATCGAGTTAGCAAATTGTTGCGGTGAGCAAGACACATGCTATCCCTACCATAGTACCAAAGGTGATCAAGCCAACGAGCGCATTTGGCGGAAGCAGCGACAAGCTCATAATCAAAGAGTCCTTCAGAGCCTTCAGGCTGTCCTCCTCTTGGCATGTATCAACAACGTAGACAAAGATCGGTGGGGCAGGGGCGGGTCGCGCCAATTGGTATTCGATAGTCGAGCTCTGGGGATGGAGTTCTGGCGGAATGGTGTTCTCCGTGATGTCTTTGTAGTGAGGAGGAAGAGGATTGCGCATTAAACAGAAAGGGCATATCCAAATTCGAGCTCGAATGTCAACGTTGCTAAATCATTGTCAGAAGACAAGACAAGGGAGTACGTAACGAGACCATGCAGTACATACGCATAAGGGTTAAGAACAGCCCGGCAAGGCTGCTTGCAGGTCACCGGCTCATATTGTAGCAACGGGGCATCTGGCCTCTCCTTGAGGGGGGTGTACATAGCGCCAATGGGAACGACCAGTCGGGACGCTTCCTGCGGAGGATTCAGCAGCCATTACAGCGATGCAATAGGGGGACACTTACCATGCGAGAACTTGGGAAAGTGTTCCAACTGAGCCGGACACCATCACGCTCCTCAAGGTCAGTCCATTGGTCCTTCAGTGCCTCGTAGTCCATCTTGTCGGTTGATGATCAAGTCGGGGGTCGGCTATCAGGGATCAGAGGACGTAATAGGGGAGACGGGAGGTAGGAGGAGATCGAAAAGGTTCTTTACACCACAGAATCTAGAATAGAATGAGATGACAGTAGCATAATCCTGTGGCAAGGTCAAGAGCAGAAGACCAAGGAGGAAGCGTAGGTCCGAGGGTCCTGAATGTTGTGTGAACCTTTGGTGTTTTGGCATGAGGCCAGGTTGCAGCATCTCTGGTCCTTGTGGCTGCCCGTACTCTCCACCGCCTTTAAATTCGGCATTTTCTCATCCACAGCGTCTTTCTTTCTTTTTTTCCTTTCTTCTTTCTTTCTTCATCTACATTATCTACATTACGCTGGCATGGAAAGACCTTGACTACTTGCAGCTTCTATCTACCAATGATGTAGTTGTATTCCTGTCTGGCGAAGACGAAATTGACCCGTTGCTGGGCACCTGGCTTTGAAAGGTCATTCTGATCCTTTTGGATAATCTGGGAATCAGCTGTGGTTACAAGACAAAATCGGCCTTATTTCCTTTTGAATGGCATAAAATTAAATGGTCCTCCTTTGCAGTTACATTTACACGTATCATGATCCTAGTAGCTAATTGAATAATGCCCTTATAACCTCCCAAGCTCCAAGACAAACCTAACGCCCCTGTTTAAACCGGAGAGACCAAGAGACCAGGCGTATCCTTATGCGAAAAGCCTAAGCGTCCTGTGGGGTTTTGCCAACTTGCTTGAGGAGGTAGCTGCGCTTGAAATAGGTATTTGGGTGGACAATTGTGTCAAGGTCTGTTTGGCTCCATGTCCCGTCTTCCTTGACTCTCTTGATATCTGTTTTGTGCGTCCACTCGAATACTCGGTTGCATGCAATATGATATCGTGTTTTTCCAACGTCTTCTCGCACCCCTCGTAGCACTTCTTTGTCATGAACACCGGTAGACTGAAGCAGGCCAATGAGGTTGTCGACTGAGAAATGGCGATATGGGCATCCATGTGTTTGCCCGACGCCTGTGTTGGTGTCACTTAGGATTTTCTGACACGAGTAAGGGGGGTATCCTCGGCCTCGACGGTTAACGTCACCTCCCACATCACCATAAGCGTGGCGGACATTGTATTTGTACCGCGAATTAAATTCGTCATCCGTAAAGCCCTTGAAGGACTGGCGCCAGAAGAGAATACACTCCTCGAGAGAGAGTCCAATCCCCTTGAGGAAAAGTGTATACTGAAGCCTACCGAAGTGTTTCAAATGGTTGTTCTTCCGTAATGTCATATGTAGGCTCCGCATGCAAAGAGGGAAATGTTGTGAAAGATGATCAATAGCGCCTGCGGTGATTGGGGCTCCGTCGACAAATCCTTCGCCTTCAGAATACACCGATTCCGCGCTTCCAAAGTTCTTTGATAGATGATCTAGGATTGGACTTAGCCGGTCATCTTCGTCTAGACGTGGTAGTGCGCGACTCGTAAGCTTGAATGGTTAGCAGCATCACAAAGTTGCAGAAGACCCAGCATACCTCGAGCGCTCGCTCTAATCGAGCTGTGAATTCAGCGATTATCATGCTCAATTGTTCCCTCCCTGGAACATACGCCTTTCCTTTTGTCAGGAAGACGCCTCGTCGTTCAATCAGTTCAGGCACCCTCTCCCAATCCACCTTGTACCAATTTTCATCATCAATGTGGCGCAAACCCGACGTTGCGTTTGTTAGCTTCTCTAACAATTCGTGCTTCTCATCGTCGGTAACTGGCTCCCAGTCGAGGTTCAAGCTCTCCATAAACGCCCTCCTCTCTCTCGAGTCATCTTGTTGGAATCTGAATTTAAAGAGCATCGTTTCGGCTCGCGCAAATCGTCGTCGAAGATCCTCGGTGCCCGAGAACGCCAATCGAAGAATGAAGTGTGAATAATGGTCTTTCTGGCGTTCATTTTGTAATCGCTGGTCCTCAGCGCCCGAAACAGATGATGTGTTAGAGGCAAGAGGAAGGAATTTCTGAAGAAGAGGAGTAAGGTGGGCGGCGGTCTCTGCGGCGGTTTTATTTCGATAGGAACAAGCCTCGATTTCAGCCAGAACTATTTAACAGTAAGTCAATGATTTCACAAACGGTTTCAACAACTGTACTTTTCAGTCGATCAATAGCCCATTGTTCGAATTGCTCCAAGGTTATCTCTGCTGTTGGCGGGGTGTCATAGAAGTTCAATCGGTGTGGATAGGCCTGCTGTTTGAATTCTGGCGCAGCGAACTGCTTCTTTTTGTGATCAAGGGTTGCCCGTCTTTTGGGGTCAACCTTTCCAAACTCTTGCCGAAGCATTTTAGGGTGTAGTTAGATTGTTCTTCCACTTCTAGCCGTGAAATGATCCTGAAAACCACGGAGTATCGCAGCCAATATCGCAATGACGCGACGCGCCTCGCCAAACGCGTCGAAGCACGTGCCGGAGCAGGAACAGGTGACCCCGAATTCGGAGCTTTCAGGAACCCAAATGGAACTAGTCCCAAATAGGAAAGGCCACCCTTTTGGAGCCCTAGTAATGTGACCTGTATCAGGTGACAGGTACAGCCCGTTCATGTGAGTGAGTCCTTTTACTTCTATTTAATATTGGCATCTTTGATTAGTGTTTATTTAATTATTATGACTCTTTCAATTCTATGCAGAATTTTCCTTTTAAAGTAGTTTCTTGTTCTGGTATAAAAAGTACCCTGTTTTGATCTACGTTGGTCAAAGATCCGCTGTTCTCCTCACCGGAACCCGAACAAGATTGACTCCAACCCCACAGAATCACGTTCTTCCCCAAGTTCTTCCTAGCTTTTTTTACGCAACTCCCTGCCCTGAACTGCCCGAACCCTCCAATTCACCGATGTGATGCTTCCTTGACCTTGTACCTTATATATTACTCTTTCCCTATGCTGCCATCAACTTGAGGCCAATCGTATTTTCAAGAAACTCCATTGAAGTATCTCAGAATGGGGATCAGATAACGAGCCCTTACGGTATATTCGTCTACACTCCCTACAAACCACCGCCGAACGCTAAACCGCTCAACCCCCAAATACGTTTTGAACTGTAAACTCGACAGTCAACAATCAATTATTTCAGAAGGAAAATATGTCTTTCGGGCCTCCTAGGCAGCTCAAGAAGGCAGCTCGGGTCATCCTCGTCGGTGCTCCTGGCGTAGGGAAAGGAACCCAGACGGAGCGGTTACTGGACAAATTCCCCCAATTAGCTTCTATAAGCTCAGGCGACCTGTTGCGAGAGAATGTGCGCGATAAGACCCAACTAGGTATGTCATTCATCCGTTGATACCCGCCCGACCGTCCTGCAGTCGCTTTTGTCAAACCGGTCTAACGATCGCCCAAGGCCTCAAGGTCGAAAGCGCGATCCAATCCGGAAACCTAGTCCCCGACTCAACAATCCTCGATCTCATCTCGTCCGAATTCAAATCAAGAGGCTGGCTCCTAAACAACGGGTCGGTATCGCCCACCGCCTCGTTTATCCTTGACGGGTTTCCCCGTACGGCAGCCCAAGCGGCAAGCCTAGACGCACTTATCCCAGTCAACTTCGTTGTCCAACTTCTCACTCCCCCGTCGGTAATTTTATCCCGAATCGCCTCGCGCTGGATCCACGAACCGTCTGGGAGAGTATATAACACAACCTTCCACGCCCCCAAGGTTCCTTACAAGGATGATGTAACTGGGGAGCCTCTTACACAGAGAAAAGACGACTCAATTGATACATGGAAGCAAAGACTTCAGAAATTTGAAGACACGAGCAAAACTCTTCTCCAGCATTATGATGCGAAGGGCGTTCTTTGGCGGGTGGAGGGTAACACCAGTGATGAGATCACTCCAAAGCTTTTTGCCGAGATTGAGAAGAGGTTTTGCTAGGTGAGCATTCACCTACTGCGGTGGATTTGCACGGACCTATACCTATACCCTTCCCACCTGTATTATTCTGCATCAGCGTATACCTTTTGTGCTTGTTCACTCTAGACAGTGTCGGTTAGACTTTATCATGTTAGCAGCGTCGTTTTGTTGAAGATTATGTGGCTTAGCCTGTTACATACAACAGAATTAGTGAGATATATTATGCTTCTTCTCAGTATTTAGTAATAATTAGCAAGCAGTCTAGCAGTTTGCATATTATCTATTAACAACAGGTGGTACAGTTCTAAAGTTGGTGTGGTTTAGGTATATATATCCCAATTATATATCTCCACCAAGTCGATATAAGACCTCGTCAATCTCCATATACACATCCAATAGACAAGTAAAAGAAACCAAGACGCAAGGAAAGTGGTAAAAGGAGAATTAACATAATTTACTAAATTATACCCAAGGTAGGCCGCCTTTTCAACTCCCAAATGATTTAGGGTTATGCTAGAGCTGCAGCAAACACGATTTCTTGGCTGATATTTAAATCTAAACCAGCAGATTCCTTGCAAATACCTGAGCGCTGTCATTCATTCGAAATCTATCCCGACAAGTTTCGAAATAACAGTACGCCGATTAAATAGACGTACCGAGGCATAATACCCAAACTCATCCACCGCCTGGAATATCAGTTCAATATCGGGCCAATATCGGGATGGTCCATGTAGAGTCCGCGGGCCGCGGGCGGGTGGTATCTAAAGTAGGTACTTCAGAAACAAGGGTTAGAAATCCGTGCATAATACATATCTCGAGTCTATGCGATTATATGCTACACTGGCTTTATTGCTCAGATATAACCAAGGACTGGGCGACTGTATAAAATTATTCGTGTTGCGATAATATCACAGAGTATCATATCTTCGGGATTACATACAAGATGCAAAAAGCTCATATCATCATGCAAGTCCAAGCCGATGCAGCAGACGAAACGACAAAAAAAATGAATCATATGAACAAAGCAGGACTACTTCTTCTCCTGCAAATCCCCCAACCCCATCCTAGTTTTATACTCCCTGGGGCTCTCCCAGTCCTTCCCCTTCTTTTTATAATCCCTCCAAAGGCCCGCACCCCGTAACTTCGCCCACCACTCTGCCTTTCTATACTTCCGTTCCCTCTCCTCACCGCCAAACTCTGCTCCACTCTTCGCCTCATACACGGTCGCTAGACCGCGCCGAAGCATCTCGTACGATACGTCTCGTTTTCGGAAGGGAATAGGAAAGTCGAATGCACGGCGGAGGTAGACGCTGCCAACTGCGCGCTGGTATTGGTCTTGTCGGTGGATGTAGGCGCGGATGCGCCGGTTCATGAGGTAGTTTGTTAGCCATTCGTGGGCTTCTCGCGCGAAGGGTTGCTCGGGGCGACCGAAGTGCGGGAGTTCGGGGGCGTCGATGCCTGCTAGGCGGATATGGATCTGAGGTTGTTAGTATGGGTTGGGTGTGTAGGTAAAGAGAATAGATAGAATGAACGTACTGTATTATCCTTCAGGTCCTTCTTTGAAGTCGGTACCTTCTTCCACGGTAACCAACCCCACCCCGCAAGTCGCCCGCCGGGTGTATGGAAGAATCTAAAGTTATCTCCATCGCCAACGCTAGTAACTTGGCCGAATATACTCCTGCCGCGGAAATAGGGAGGCGAGATACTGACTGCGTCGGGGAAGCGGCGTAGTCGTCTATTGATACGAATGACAAGGAGGATCGAAGTCGTTAGGACAGCGGTAGGGATGAGAGTTCGGGGATCGACCCAGTCCGACCATTCTGTTATGCTAAGGCAAGAGTCCCAGCCTCTTGCGGTTGAGGGAGGTGAAGTGGAGGGATTGAAGCGCGAGGTGGGCGTTTGTTGTTTCCCGGCGTCTGGTTTCGGCTCGAGTTGTTCTCTGGCGGCCATGGCATGACGGCTCATGCCATCAAGTGTGGAAGGTGACCGGAGTGGAGTTTTGGAAGGTCGGTCTCCTTCCAGCACTTGAAGAATGATGGTTGGTTGTTCTGTTGGTGGTGGTGATGGGCAATGGGCAACAATAAACTAAACGCTATCTTGGCGCTGGTGGAGTTAGCGCCACTATGTCCGACTACTATAAATAAGTGTACCTACTGTAGGTGGCTGTACTGTACGTACTAGTTTTTTCCTGACGGGTTGAGTTTACCTCAATAGCTCCAAAGCAGTGACAGTGATTTTATCTACGAATCTTGAACTTGAAATGGTCACCGCGAATTTTCCAGATAGACTCCTTAGGATGTGACTTCATAACGCGTGCTAGACTTGCGCCAGACACCGTTCTAGAGATATCAGGCCCACAACGCAGAAGAGGATCAAAGTTACTCCTTCGAGATCCCTTTGTTATTTGCTATTTAAAGGAAGGATGCTAAACATAAAGGGGACAGCGGAAAATGGCCAGGAGGAGCACTTCAGGAAGGGGTGTAGTGTTGGATGATGAAGCGTGGAGTAGACTCAGAATAGTTGCCCGAGGGCATGCATGCACATATACGATCATATGTTCCGCCCGTAGCGTTTCAGAACGGTGGTACATAAAGTCATCCAAATGTTTAAGGCATAGTTCATCACTGTCCAAAAAGAAACTGCCTACATTCCAGAGCGCAAAGAATAGGATGGTGAGGAGAAAAGGAAAGAGAAAGAAATGGGAGGCATCTTGATATTATACTTCCCGGGTCCTGTTGTCCCCTAGCCTCTGTGTTGGGCCGTCGCCATTCTCTAGGATTGCCGCTGCCCCGACTCCAGCTGCCGTCCGTGTAGATGGTGACGCTTGACCCTGAGGGCTGGTGTCGGTTTTTATTGTGGGCTTCAATTGCTTCTTCTCGGGAACCCGCGATTATCGTGGTCGGGGGTTCCCGAGAAGCGGGACGACATAGCGATGGATTGTCTCCAGCTGGGAGAAATCGTGCTGGTGTTATGTCCCATATACGCTGAGCTCAGGCGAGATATATTGTGGAAGGACCGTGGTGAGATACGATGGCAATATATTCTTGCGAACCCCTGAGCTCGCTAGAAGAGCCGCTTTCTTCCTATTGAAGACACGACTACTTGGTCAATTCCGAAAAAGTCAAACCGTCAACTGGTCTCCTGGAATGTAGCCATCCCCGGACATACCAATACGACGCATAACCTTCTGCAATAGCTTTATTCGAACAAAAGGTCAAACCAGCAGCTACAGTCTCAGGACAAAAGTTTTCGACCCCCTGAGATCACTAAGCCTAATTAGATATAGTATTATTATAAAATATTATGAAATTCTACAAATACGCGTCATTTTATTTATATTATATTACCCCTTATCCCCCCATGATTCTTGTTACTTTCCTATCAAACTGTAAGGGCTAGAGTCTATCAACTACCATGCCTCATCGATGTTAAGCTAGTGATTGAGACAGATGGATGGTAGACAAAATATTAGGGGCTTTATATATAGAGATTGGTAACTCTAGTACAAGCCTATCCTAACTAGGATTAGCGTGATAGGTATTTTAGTGCTGGTCGAAAAACTTTTGTCCTCCCACTGTATCCCTAGGGTCGAGCTGCATACGGCAACATACGGGCACCAGCATTCTCTTGGATAATTCCCTTTGTGCGGCATATACTGACTTTGCATAATTTCTTTTGTGCGGCGAATTTTGGTTTTGTATATTTTTCTTTGCGCGTCAAGCGTTGATTTTAGCGAGTGTTGTTTAGTATTTCTATATATAATCTAGCAAGCCCAACACCGTTCACGGGACCTACCGGCACTTGTGTTGAAAATTAGGCCAAAAGGAAAATTCCTTAGGCCTTTGGATCTTTACACCCCTGTTTGACAACTTGGCCAACCAGGCTGACATAATCAATCAATCAATCAAGCAATCCCGTGTCCCGTTTCTGCCTAATATTTAAGGCCACAATCAGAACCTAACTAACGTAATCGGTAAGCGGCGAGTCACCCAACCTAAAACGCGTCAATTAATTCGACCTTTTTTTAACCATCAGTGCGCCAGAGGCCGTGCTCAGTTCTACTCAGTGAGCAAAAGCGGCGAGGGGGTGAGCACTAATCTGGAAAGGGGAACCAAAATCTGCCAGGATAAATCCAGTACGTCGGTACAGATCAACGAGTCCCATAAGGATAATACTAGCTTATATTGTCTATCTATAAACAAGCCCAGAATGGGAATCTAGGTTCCATGACCTCCCGGTTTCTTGAAATCGACCAGACAAAGGAAAGGTGTATAAAACAATGATGAGACCCTGCATGAAAACATTTACAATACCGCGCCTATAACCAAGCAAAATCATTTACCGATGCCAATATGAAGAAAGAGTACACAAATGCGGACGTTTATTTCGTGGTCACCGGAAGGCTCGTTTTGGCCTTTGCAGCGGTGGTGTCGACGACCTTCTTGAGCTTCTCGTTGCGGAGCTTCCGGAGATAAATAAACAGGGCGATGAAGATGAGTTCCACCCTATGTTCGTCAGTACTGTTGCTATACCTGGCTTCGGCGAAAGATATACCTTTCCTTGGTCATCATAAGTAGACCCTGGACCAAGAAGCCCTTGGTGATCTGAGGGCCAATGCCCTTGAAGAGAGCCAATAGACCCTCCTTCTCAACGATATAGCGCATAACCTCGCCAAAGGTCTTGAATGCCTTTCCTTCACGACCTGGCGGAGGGCGAGACTGGAGACCGACCTTGGCGACAATCAGAGGTTGGGTTGCAATGGTCGCAAGAGCTTTGGAGAGGGCGCCGAGAACTGCGAAACCGGTCAGTTAGCTGTAGAGGCATAAGCTCATTCAGCACTTACGGAAAGCCTCCCAGGGACTAAGGTTTTTCTTTCCAGCAAAGAGAATGTCCCTCAGACGCTGATACGCGCCATATGTAATCGCCGGGTTAACAACGAGGATCAAGCTCGCCTTGAGACCTCTCCACAATCCCGTCCAGCCGTCTTCACCATGGATAACTTCCTTGCCTGTGTCAATCAGGCCCTTCTTATCGCCCTTTGGCTGCGTTTGCTGTCTCGTGGTAATAACAGACACGGGAATGGTGAACACCTGAGCAACAGCACCGGCTACGGCACCAAGACTGAGCTCAATAGCGGTGCCAGGTGGCTTGGGAACACTGTTGGACTTCATGTAGAGGGTCCTCACAACGCTGTACCAATAGAAATATGCAAAGTTCGTTGAGGCAACTCCTATCAAGGAACCGGCAATTCCAGAGTACAATCCACTGATACCCTCACTGTGCACAATCTTTTGAATAGCATCTATAGTCGAGTCGTAGACAGCTTCGTTGGACTCTCCACTCTTCGATTCGCTTGAATCCGCCTTTACTTGGACTTGGAGTTTGGTCTTGACACTTTAGTGAATGACATGTTAGTATATCGAGATTCCTTGTAGCCAAGCGACACAGTTACATACATGTCAAGAGGATACACAATTGCATTGGCAAGAACTGCACCAGTTGCACCTGCAACAGCGCTGCCCCAAGGGGACAGGCGCACCTGTTTCGATTGACCGGTCATTATTGAAGTGAGGCAAGAGCCTCAATGTAATTATATGAAAAGAGAATTAAGAATAAGAGAAAATTATAATAAGAGGGGTAATGGAGAAGATAGTATGTTAACTGCGACTAGCGAATAAAAAAACCGAGTGGAGAGATATGACGGTCGCACAGGTGATAGTCGAGAACAAGAAGGACTCAAGACGGGGAAAAATCGACTAGAAATGCAAGAAGAATAGAAAGACAGACGGAGAAAGCAAAAAGGGAAGAAGAGTAAGGGTGTAGGGAGGAATAATTGGCAGGGCCATAGAGGCAGAGGCAGAAAGAAGAAGTACCAGGCCTCGGTGAGTTGAAGATCCGCATGATGAAATGAGCCGAGGTTTCGGTCTTTCTTCCTCTTCTTCTCTTTCTTCTCCCCTTCTTGCTTTTGCTCTTCTCCCGTTCGTCCCCGCCGATTCGCCCTCTTACTTACTGAATACTAAATTTCTACTGGACCATACCTTTCTGGTTTTTCTCTTTGATAATCATCGTCATCCCTATCTCATTTTCTATCGCCTGGCCTTGTTCATAATTCCAATTCCTCCAAGTAATTCTCGGCCTACCTCGGATATCCTGATCCGGAAGGGAATTTCACACGCACCTCGGGACGCCGTGACCAAAGAACACAATGATCTCATTTTCCTGTGTGTTGTGATAGGCATTCCTGATTTGTACTGTACTGTACTACTGTTGCGGGGATCTCCCGAAGTGTATCGGCTACCTGCCAGTAACGTTCCAGCTGTCCGTGTATCACCTAAAATGTCTAGGCCCAATGAATCGAATCAAAAGGCCTTGATTGCCCAGGCTCTGGTACTTAACCTAGCTTTTCCCTTCCCCCGGATCTAGGTCTCTCCACTGGGGTTCTCCAACTAACCTGTGGGTAGAAATCCGAACGGGATGTATCCACTGCCACATCTCGGGCCCAGGCTTTGGAAGCTGCCATTGATGCCGCTGAGAACTATATGAAAGCGCTGACACTGGCTACCACTAATAAAGATAAACAAAGTCTAGATGCAAAATGCAAAGAGTTACTGACCAAGGCGGAATCAATTAAAGATACTAGAGATTGGCGTGCCGGGCGTACAGGCGATGAGAATATTCGTTCGCTGCGGCGACCCGCCGTGTCGACGCGGAAACTCACTACACGGGAGGAGATTATTCTGCTCGAGGGTGCTAAACTGAATGGTTTCATATTCCCGCCCTTCAATCGTCCTCCACATCCTGATGAATTTGAACTTTGGGAAGACGGACAGCCTTTTACGTATGTAATCGATCTAACTGCCACTGTTTGTAGGCTTGAAGGGCTCTGTGTCTGACCCAGACTAGAGATGTACCCGACCTTCATCTCTCGGACGTGCAGAGAGAGATCTTTGCTGGTTGGAAAAGACCGCCTGAATTATTGGCCGAGAAGGAAGGAAGGGCGGAGACTGAGGTGAATCCGGTGATGTCTGTTACAAAAAAGACTGATTTCGTACAAGATGTCTTGACTGACTGCTCGGTTGTTGCGAGTCTCTGTGCAACAACCTCGAGAGAAGAGCGTGGCCTTGCAAAGCGGCTTCTTCCACAGTCCTATCCTAATGAAGATCGAGCGGCCAAACCCAAATCGTCTCCGAATGGAAAATATGTCTTCTCCTTTTACTTCAATGGATGTTTTCGAAAAGTTGTCATAGACAGTCGATTACCATCTTCGAAAACTTCACGATCACTCCATGTGGTCGATCGAAACAACCCTAACTACCTATGGCCTGCTCTCGTAGAAAAGGCATATTTGAAAGTGCGCGGAGGCTATGACTTCCCTGGGAGCAATTCTGGGACAGATTTATGGGTATTGACGGGTTGGATACCTGAACAAGTCTTTTTGCATCACGAAGATGTGACCAGCGAGCAACTCTGGAAGCGACTGTCTAGGGCCTTCCAACACGGAGATGTGTTATTGACTGTTGGTACTGGAAAATTAACTGAAACAGAGCAAAAAGGATACGGCCTTGCTAGCGAACACGATTACGCCATCCTGGATCTGACGGAGTCACATGGGCGTCGGCAGTTTCTGATCAAAAATCCATGGGCTGAAGCAAATACTGCAGTGGGCGCGGGCGTCCAGTTCTTATCGGCCGATCCACAAGGCAATGCCTCTTCTCTTTCCCCAGGTACCTTCTGGATGGACTGTGAAAAGGTCCTTCAGATTTTCGAAAATCTCTATCTGAATTGGAACCCTCGACTTTTCAGATGCCGTGAAGATGTGCACTTTACATGGGATCTGTCTACCCAAAGGGGAACCCCAGGTTGCTTTGTAGAGAATCCTCAATTCGCAATCTCTACATACTATGGAGGTGTAATCTGGCTACTTCTCGGCAAGCATTTCAGCACAAATGAGGAACATAACTCGTCTGTCGACTCTTCTCAGGAAAACAGGGATTTAGGGTTCATAAGCATTTATGTTTTCGATGGTTCTGGAGGCAGGGTTGCTCTTAGCGATGGGGCTCTTCATCGAGGCCCTTACGTTGACTCACCCAACACTCTTATGAGGCTTGATGCAGCTCCCAGAACGACCTATGTCGCCGTGATTTCTGAGGAATCATTACCGCCCGTGAAACAAAACTTTACGCTATCTGCATTCTCGATGGACCCTGTCACTGTTCTGCCCGCAAAAGATAAATACAGCTTTTTGACGAAGGTCGAGGGATCATGGACACAATCAACGGCGGGAGGAAACGCCGAGTCAGCCCGGTATTCATCCAACCCTCAATTCAGTCTGACCATATCCGAACCTACAGATGTCTCGGTGCTTCTGGAATGTCCTGACTCAGAAATAGCCTCACACGTCAAACTATTCTGGTCAAAGGGCAAGCGGATAGCAAAAGTTCGAAGTCGCGATGTGATCGCAGATAGCGGTGACTACCGTCGGGGCTGTGCTCTTGCGGAGAAGAAAAGTCTAGACAACGGGGTGTACACCCTCGTCTGCTCCACATTCGCCCCAGACCAGCTAGGCAAATTCACGCTCAGGGTGTCTTCATTCGTTCCCTGTGAGGTGAAACCACTCGCACCAGAAAGTGCAGGCCGACGAGCCGTACTTTCAGGTGTTGGCGTCCTACCTCCAGGGAAAGACAGGATGTTAGCTTCGTTGCAAGTACCGCGACTTACACGGATCAAGCTCATTGCTCGAAGCAAACAGTCCATGATTGGTGATCGCAGTGTAGCTCCATCTCCAGTGCTTATGACCGTTGAACTCGGCCAAGGGCCATACAAAGAGATCCTAGCAACCTCGGAGGAAGGCGTCCATACTGACGCCACTGGCGGAGTACGGATTGATGATTTCGATCTACAGCCTGAGATCCAGGAAAGGGGTAGGGTGTGGATTGTTATTGAACGGGTTGGGGGCCCTGGTGGACAGGTAGAAGATCATTTTGAAGTGGAAGCTTTGAGTGAGGAACGGGTTGAGATTGGGGAATGGGTGGTTGAGGATGCTTGAGTTGTCCTTCCTGTAGTACAGGTAGAAGTGACTACAGAGTTCTAAGGTTATTATTACTGTAATGCATGCAATGAATATACATGGACAAGAACATACCAACTTGTATTTCACAGAAGAATGATATACCTCATTTAGCCTAGTTCGGTAATCTTGGCAGAAGAGAAGGTCAACGTCATCCCACTTGCTCTAGCTTTGCTTCTCCGCACAACCAACCAATTCAACTTTTCTCCCACAACTCCCTCAACTAATCACCCAGCATGGCTAGCAACATTCCAGCTGGTCTGAAATCAGCAGATATAGGGCGGTTCGCTCTCCGAGCCGCTCAGGTCGAGCGTGCAAAACCTGTCATTGCCTACTGGTGTGAGTATCCCCAAATACCTACACTGGAACCTGACTGACAAGCTCCTTTTCGCAATAGGTAATTTCTGGATCGTGAATCAGATAATTGAAAAAGGTCTGCATAACACGGATGATGAAGTGAAACTCTACACGACGAACCTCGTTGATAAGCTAGAGCAAGTACGCTTAGCTGTCTTGGACTTGTTGACTTAGAAACTGACTTGTGGCAAGTTCAAAACCCAGAACCCCGATAATGACACGATAACGGATAATTTTGCTGCAAGTGCATACGTGGAGCAGTTTGCGATGGAGGTTTTCAACCGTGGAGAGGCTACCATGAACGCGAACAAGGTGACGAGGTACTACACCCTTCTAGTTCATATCGACAACAACTAACCAGACCAGACAAACCGCCGATACACTCCAAGCCGCCGCAACGTTCCTCGAGTTATGTCAAATATGGACTAACCCGCCCGAGGCCGAAGTCGCTGCCAGAATCAAGTTCGCCAAGTACCATGCACTAAGAATTGCCAAGGCCCTCAAGGCTGGAGAGGATCCTAATGCATCGAATCCAACTCCGAAAGAAGAGAATATAGAGACGGAGTTTGGTCAGATTGATCCCGATGCGCGGGATATCGATGAAGCGGCTACTGAGCAAGTGACGAGACCGCGACAACCGTCTGTGGAGGAGGTTCCGGACGAACAGGATCGGGTCCAGCGACAATTGGCGAAACAGTCGTCTATTAATGAATCTATTCACCCTTCGCGATCTTCCTCCATGCCCAGGCAGGAACCTGCGCAACCTACAGCTCCACCCGCCCCTCCCACATTTACACCTTCGCCTGCCCAGAATATGGATGTGGGTACCGAACAAGATACCGGGTTGAACCTCCCATCAGCTCCGGAGACAATTGCACCTCCACCTCGTCCATCGGGAATGCTAAATTTGCCAGATACACCAGGAAGTACAGATCTGGGCGCGCCTCGTTCCGCACACCCTCCCGACGGCTTCCAGTCATTCCCCCCGCCGTCAACGATTCCTTCAACTCCGCCAACTGCTTCCTCATATGATCCGGCTTCATTCTACAATCCCGCGGCTGCGCCCACAGATTCCTCTGGACCACCATTTGTAGTTCCAAACCCTTATCAACCTGCACAGGCACCAGTTCCCTCCGCGCCAGCATCTGGGCAGGCGAATCTGCAAACAGCCGATGATCAGGCCATTGCGCAAGCCCAGAAACATGCGCGGTGGGCAGTATCAGCATTGACATTTGATGATGTCAATACTGCGGTTAAAGAGCTTAAGAATTCATTGAGATACCTTGGAGCGGAGTAATTGGGATTCTTACTATTTATTAGCTTGTATTTATGTTTTCTAAGTAAACCAGGATGGACATATTATGAGGTTTATGAAGTTATTCATGGTTGTATTCTAGAACGGTTTCTTATCTTTCTAACTTCGACTTCCCTCAGTTCTTCCTTTCCATCTTCATCTTCCATCTCTTACTCATCTATTGAATCTGGGGGAGTGAGGTATCATTCTTTTCCTTCTCTTCTGCCCTTACTCGCATTACTTGATTTGTTTGCTTCTGCCCTCGCTCTCATCTCACTATCTAGAGCGAGCTAGCTTCATTGTTTTGTTTACCCAGTAACATCACAACCAGCCCTAATCCATCACATCTCATCTTGATTATTATCTCTTCCTCTCATCCATCTCTCATCTATCTACATTGACTCCTATCATCTCCCCACCAACATGGCCCGAACCCGTCGCCGTCGTATAATGACCGACGACGAAGACGAAGAGGAAAGCACCAGTAGCGAGTACTCCCCTTCTTACTCCCCTGAACCAATCAATATCTTAAAAGAAACCCTAGACAGCGGTGAACTCACGACAAAAAGTCTAGACCGCGAATTTACAAACTTCCTAGATTTCAGGGACCGCTACCACAAGGAATTTATGGATAACCTCCACAGACACGTTCAGGAGGGAAGTTATTCCATCAAATCTTTGGCTGCTGACGGGCTTGAACAGAGGATGTGCGCCATGAGTTTTCTGGATAAATATGGTGAGATGTACTGGGGTACAAAAGAAAATAGGGAAAAGTACTTGGAACCTGATCGGCTTGCGAAGCCGGAGGAGTTGGCTATTTATCCCCTCAGAGAGGGGGAGTTAGTTTTCCTTTGTTGTCTTTTATTTAACTTTTTGGCTGATGAGTGGTTAGAATCGCAAGAGCTATTAAGATTTTGCTTGAGAAGAAGGCTAGAAGGGGTTGGAGGAGTTCTGAAAAGGTTGGACAGGTTGGTTGCTTTGTTTTCTTGTCTTATTTTGTTCAGTTAGTTGACGTTGACAGACATCGGAAGTTACGGAGACCGGAATTTGTCGCGTCTATCATTTCGCACCTCTGCAGCTCGCAGTCGCTCTTCCCTGGCCTCCAGTGCCGGTTCAGATATACCATTCCTGCCTGTGGATGGGACTGAGAACACGGGGAGAGGGAAGAGAAGATCAACCAAACGGCAAGGTCAACACTGTCCGAAGTTGCACCTGGTCCGACGAATCTAGAGTCGACTACAAGCAAAAGAAGGAAAACCAGGAATACGCATTCGTCCCCAAATGATACTGTAATGGCGAACGTGAGCAACTTCGAAATAGAACATACTGATTCAACAATCAACCGCACCGCAGCTAGAGATCTGGCTACCATTGAAAGGGCACATCAGTAGAAAACAGTATTCCTGGTGAATGCAAGCACTGAGAACAACATGGCGCCAGTGTGGGTGGACTATCAGAGCTTCGATTCTGCGGCCGCGTTCGTTGATGCAATGGCAAGCGAGTGTCTCGCGGAATGGGACCCAAGCGCCCAACTCAATAGTGAGATTATGGGAGTCCCGTCGAATGTTTTGGCAGCTTCAGTTAGGTTTGGATGGTCCGATTTCTATATCCGTGTCCGAGTTGGTCGAGATCAGGATTGGGAGAGAGTAATTAAGGAATTGGTACAGTCTTGGGAGAACAAAAATAGGGATACTGATCGTTTAAAATTGAAGTGATGCTCCATGTTAGTGGGTGAAATGGGGGCGATGACGATATTGTGGGTTGGACAACAAAGAAAAGATTGTAAAATAGGAAGGACAGATAATAAACTCGTGTGAACCATGGGTCAAATACCGGGAAGAATCCATGGAACGAACCTCGGATGAAGTCGATTAAGTCGATCTTCTTCAGTCGACAGACTCAGTAATTCTCTAGAAAGAGAGTAGAATACTTCCATCCTGGAGATCTGTCGGTCAAAATCGGAGTGGCAAAGATGTTGTTGGTTTTGACAGGGATGTTGATTAATTAATTTATTAATTAATTAGCCTAGAAAGACAAAGAGATCGTAGATGACTGCAGTAGATCCTAATCTTCAAAGCATTAATTAGTTGGTGTTAGTGAATGTGAGTGTATCACGTTAATTTCTTTCTTTCTTTCTCTCTCTCTCTTTCACTCTTTCCCTCCTTTTAGTCCCTCCTTTCCTTTCCTCTTCTTCTCAATTCCCTCCTTACTTCTCCCTCTCTACCTTCTTCACCATGGGCGACGATAAGAAACCTGCTGTTCTGATTGTTGGTGGTCTAGGTAAGTCCACTAGTCTAGTTCATAACCTGACATCCCCATTCCCCATCTCCCCCCTTACTTTAGATACCCGAACCGAACCCATGTGTCTGACATTCTGCAGGCTTCATCGGTCGCCACCTCGCCCTCTACATTCATGAGAATAATCTAGCGTCCGAAGTTCGGCTAGTCGACAAGGCTCTCCCGCAATTAGCTTGGTTGGCGCCTGAATTCGCAGAAGCCTGTTCAAAGGATAAATTCGTGCAAGCGGATGCTGGTCGTGAACGTTTGTCTACTCCCCTCTCCTTTTTCTCCTCCGCTTTTCCATTCTCCACCCGCTTCCCTATTGGCAAAATAAATATACGGTACTAACGACAAACAGAACACTTCCCCCGAATATTCGACCGCGCTAACGGCGAACAATTCGACTACGTAATCAACTGCGGCGGCGAAACCCGCCATTCGCAACCTGACGACGTCTATGAAGTCCGCAGCTGCGCCCTAACAGTCTCACTAGGCCGCGAAGTCGCCCGTCGCGGAATAAAAGCCTTCGTCGAATGCTCCACAGCCCACGTATACAAAGGGGGCTCAACGCCGCGAAAAGAAGACGACAAACTTACACCATGGCACGGGCTTGCGAAATGGAAACTCAAAGCCGGTGAGGAATTGGCTAAAATTCAGGGTCTGAATTGTGTGGTTCTCCGACTTCCGCATGTCTACGGCGAATATGACCCCGGGTACTTCGCTATGGGCATTTGTATGGCGCGCGTGCATTTGGATCTCGAGAAGGACTTGGAACTGTTGTATACCAAGGATTTGAAGGTTAATACGCTTTATGTTAAGGATGCGGCGTCGGCGCTTTGGAAGGCTGCCGAGTGGCGTGCTAATAAGGGGCCTGTTGGACCGGATGAGAAGTATCGGGCTTTCAATGTCGTTGACCATGGCGATACGCGCCAGGAGCATGTTGCTGAGGCGTTGTCGGAGGTTTTTGGTCTAAAATGCTCGTTCCTTGGCTCGTTGGCGTCGCAGTTTGCGAAGATGAATCTGGATGATGTCGTCGATGACCTTAACGAAGTTAATCTGCAGACTTGGGCTGAGCTCCTGGAAAAGAAGCAAATCGCACGTCCTGGCCCGATCAGTCCCTTCCTTGAACGGGACGTTCTCAGGGATCAGGATATGTCGATTGATGGATCGCTGTTTGAGTCTACGACTGGCTGGAAGCCGACTCGTGAGCGCTTCGATGCTTCTGCTGTAAGGGATATGGTCGAGAGTTATAAGAGGATGGGTTGGTGGCCGTAACGTACTTATTTGGCTGGCCTTTCCACCGACCACTGATTGACTGCTGTAACGACATTACGACTCGTCTGCCTCTCCCGTACCTCTGCATCTTCAACTCTCGATCGGACCGCTCGACTCCACGTTTGACTCTGATAGATCTTTACCTGCGTCTTCAACACTCACCCCCTTGTCCCAGCAGCAATGGTATTACCAATTATAGTCGCTACCATTGGCATCTTGTACTCTGTACTATACTCTCTTTCTTCCGTCTACTTCTCCCCCATCTGCATTAGCATTTTACACTTCTTCCACTTTCTTTATCATGTCCTTTTGATGTAGCTATTTCTCTCTTATCTATATCCATATTCGCTTTCTGTTGGATTCTTCCTCCTGTCTGCTTGTCTGTTGGCTACTGCTACGTCTCCGTCTCCTGTCTGGCTAGGTTAGGTAGGTAAATCTACTGTCTAAAAAACATACGAACAGGTTCTTCTTGCCTGATTTAGACATTTCCGCTTTACGAGGTGAGCTGGGTGAGTCAGGTGATTCTCACTTACCCTACCTTCACTTGGTACCTAGGTAGTTAGCTACATTCCCTTGTCTACTTCTCGCCTGATTTCCTAAGCGAATGGGGTAATCTTGGCTTTAGGGGATGACAGATAATAACAAGATAGTAATCGCATCTCCAGGTGCATAAGTGTAAACACGAAGGTCAATCCTGGAGGCTGCGTGGATTCCGGTATTGAATATTCTCGTCATAATAATTGTCAAACAAAGGTAGAGGGTCCTGGCCATGGCCATTGTGCATGACTCTAAGGGTCTCAGCGATTGGTTCATCCAGCTCTTGTCTTCTGTAAATCTTGGGATTTCTTTTCGATAGGCGAAGGACGTAGACGGGGATTGGCGTCTTGCATTGATGAGCAGTTTGATAGTTATAGGCGGTATTATTGAGGTCGATCACGAAGTAGGAGTGCTTTCCACGGTAAATATTTACCGCGACGAAGCAAGTTCTATTATCTTTATGTAAAGGAGTTGTCCGGCGTGGATTTCGGTGTTAATATTCTATGGTTTGAGCTTCAATATGAGGGGCAAACAGAATATCCGTAAAGGTCGAGAGAGACACGCTCTAAAAGACATTTGAGCGGGAACCATATCGGAGTGGAATATCTGTGATCCAGCAGAGAGGAAAAACACCGAACACACTTTACCACGGGCCAGAGAAACAAAAGAAGAGGGCCGGGGAAGTGACAAAACGCGGCCAGTAGTCAGGTGGATGCCGCCAGGTGAGTAAGAAAAGAGTAATAATATGACCGAGTGATCCAGCCATTAGGCTACTTCTCAAGGCTCCTAGGGCTAACAAGAATACTGTTAGCCCGTGTATAAAACCAAATCCCATTCATATTAAACCCTTAGCTCCATTGCTAATTGAATATTGGTGATATACAGTGTCAAATTTTTTGTCTTTTCTCATTTTCTTCAGATATATCTCAACCATGATTACCAGTCAGTCCTTCCCACGTCAGTATCCTATTACCAAGCTCAATCAACCGAGCCAACCAAATCCTTTCGACGCCACGATGTATGGCTAATCCATGGGAATCCATGACTATCCCACCACCTATCTGAAATCCAGATAATCGCCCAAGGCTAGCTAAGCTAAAAAGTGCCTAGGGAGGAACAAACCACCACCTAGACCATTGAATGCAGATGACTGACGCATTTTATACAGAAAGTAGCAAAGGAGACGGAAGAAAATGCAAAATGATCTAACAAGGTAACTTGCGGCAAGTAAATTGCAACTGGAACCAAAGCCGTGGTTGATCCAGGATTATGACCGAGACTCTTGTGCAAATAAGAAATATAATGTGATGCAATGCGTTAATCAGTTATAATATATGATGGTAAGGCAAAGAAAAGGCATCTATACGGTATTACCCAGAAAGCCAGGGATCCCTAGGAACAAAACTTGAAAAATCAAAGTCACTTCTTAGAACTCCCAGTCCTCATCAACTGATTTGATGGCCCATTCGAATTTCTCACGGAGGGCCTTGGAGAAGAACTTTTCAATGGGGACGTCGAACCGCTTTGTGAAGACCGCTGTGAGACGTGGGTCGATATAATTCTGTTCATGTTAGAATCTGATGCACCGACTAATTTAAAGGGAAACTCACGATCTTTGAAGTCCCCAATGCAACCTCCTTATTATCCTCCTTATCCCGAGCTTGAACAGACATGTTGTCAATCCGTTGCTCGAGTTTGGCGATATTAGTCTCAAGCTTCTCAACCGTAGTACCCTTGCCCTCCACTTCAACCTTACCGGTCTTATTCTCCCTGCTGAATTTCTTCTCCATCTCTTTGACGGCTTCCATTCGCTCCTCTAGCTCCTTGGCCTTCATCTCCTTTTGCCCTTCCGCGGCCAGCTTTTCATTTTCTTTGTCAAATTTCTTCTGGATCTTCTGTCGCTGTTCTTCGACTAAGAAGGCCTGGTGCTCTGTGATCCACTCGTCATCTATGTCTTCGTCAATATCGAAATATGCCGAGCCCTTCTTTTTCTTAAGACTGGGTTCCAATGCGAGCATCATTTGCTTGAGGCGCCATTTTTGGTAGCGAAGCCCTTTAATCTATGCAGTGTTAGAAAGGTAAATCATTGAAGAAGTACTGAACATACCCGTTCACTCATCTTTTCCATCTGATTGGCATGCGATGCACCAACAGTACGCTTGTGATTGCAGAGAATGGCAACCTTGCGGTTCGCGTCATTATAGGCCTTGACCTTCTCAGGAATTGTGCCGGTTGGGTTCATCTCCTTAAGCAGTGTCGACATGGTATAGGAAGCGTTATAAGTACGGAACACCTTGGCAGTCAAGCCAGGCATATAATTAGAAAGATGCTTATTGAGAGCAGTCGTCTATGGAAGTCAGTCAGTGCTTTGTGGATAGTAGCAAAATGATTCAGAACATACCGTCAGTCGGTCGAAAATCTCGTCACCTTCTCTCTTAGGAGGTTTCTTGAAGATCTTGAGGTTCTTGAAGACCTGCGGATCAACGTCAAATTCCTCATGGAACCGAATGCTGTCTTTACCCAAAAAGTCAAACACGACTTTATTCGGCGGCTTGAGCGTGACATTCTCATATTTTAATGAGCAGCACCCAACAGTCTCTGCCTCATCTTCACCCTTTTCATTACCAGCACGAAGGGCAAATTGGTCGATGAGATACACAGCTGTAGCCTTCTGTCGCTCGACCATCAATTCGTTCTTCAAGTTCTTCTGGTAATCTTTCCGAATATTTTTGATATAATGCTTCAACTCACGAGCCTTCTCAAACTTCTTATAATCACTCTGACCCTTGATATCAGAATTAGCGGCAAGCATGACGTACTTGTAGTTACCATTGATATTTTCTTGCCACATGGCGAGCCACGTTCCTTCTTGATCGTGTTTTACCTCTTTCCACCGGTGGCCTTCAGGTGGTGGGGGAACTGGTGCGTCTTTGCCAATGTTGATGGTAATCTGCTCTGGCTGAACTCTCCGTTTAACACGTCCAGTTCTAGGATGCTCACCACGGCCACGGAAAAGCGCAGGAGGTTCAACACGGAAGTTACCGACTTTCTGCTTGCGACCATCCCACAAGCAATATTGGTATGGAGCTTCTTGAGCGTCTTTCTCGGCCTTCAAGCGTTTCTT
Source organism: Aspergillus sclerotialis (assembly GCA_003589665.1). Taxonomy (NCBI): domain Eukaryota; kingdom Fungi; phylum Ascomycota; class Eurotiomycetes; order Eurotiales; family Aspergillaceae; genus Aspergillus; species Aspergillus sclerotialis. The sequence goes on along the minus strand of MVGC01000158.1, from coordinate 3,848 downwards.
CTCAGCGGCGGGAAGATTTCGCTTCTCGGCACGTTGAGCTTCGTAATACTCAAAGATTGGCCGGAAATCGCATTTGGAAAAATCCTTGACATCGACTTTGTTACCCTTATGGTCTCTGGCACCACCTGTTTTCTTGAGAACCTCCTTAAAGTCCATGAAGAAGTTCTTCTGGAAGACAGGGTTTTCAACGTTTTGAGTTGAATTCAGCATGCCGCCGAAGAACCCGGCGACTTCTTCGGCCTCAGGATGCAGAGTGAGTGGGAGACCATCATACTTCATTTTGACATCCTTTGGTAGAGGCTCATATGGCGGAGGGAAAACAACACCGTTGTGCTCAAGGGTCGTCCACTTGATGGTTCCGTCACCCTTGGTTGGATCTTCCCACCATCGATACTCCTCCTCTTCGCCTTCGCCTTCATCAGCTTCCTCACTTTCCTGTTTCACAGGGGCCGCTTTTCCTTTTCCTTTCTTTACAGGAGTTGAAGATGCGGATTCTGGCTCCTTTTTCACTTGCTTCGAGGTCTTTGACGAAGCCGCTTTAGCCTTACTGGGTTCCTTCTTGACACCGTTGGTCTGTTGCTTTTTCGCTGGTGCTTTCGCCGTTGCCGCATTCTTCTGGGGCGATTCAGTTTCCTTCTCAGCTCTGAGTTGGACCTTCTTCTTCTCGTCGATGAGTTTCTTCTCGATTGGGACATCTGAATCGGATTCGTCGCCAATAGCAGTCTCTGAAGCTTTAGGAAGTTTCCTTCCATTCGCTCCCAAGGGCACATCGTCATCCGTTTCGGGGTCCTCATGTTTCACTGAAGTACGGCGGCGTTTGTTCTGCCCAACAGTCAGCCGTTGAAACGATTGAAATCAACAGCGACAGCAAACAGCGTCGCAATTGGGGAACGGAGGTGGATTGCGCTGAAGGGCGTAGCGTACCAAAGGTTTATCTTCCTCCTCTCCGCTACCCTCGGATTCCGCATATGATATCTTTTGACTGGCACTTGCTCTTGATTTGCGTTTGTTGGAGCCCGAGGCAATAACGTCGGCACCAGCATCCTCCATTTCAGCATCCTCGCTTTTCACGGGACCGGAGCGGAGTGATATGCCTGGCTCAACACTTCCGTTTGCCTCGGTGGCGTCTTCCATTTTAACTTCCGGAGGTGGCTGGCTGGTGTTCTCCGAGGACGCAAGACCTATTGTATCAAAAATCATGTAAGGAAAGCCAGGGAAAGTAAGGTAAATAAGGGCAAAATGAGAGAGATTTGATGGGAAGCCAAGAGTAAAATCAAAACCAGAGAAGGGACGGAAGAAGAATGGACTCGGGAAACCTACCATTAGGACGGCCATTCGCCTTCATGAGTGGGGTGTCTTCTTCTGAGCTCATGTTTGACGGATGGTAGATAGAAGAGAGAGGTGATCGAGAATTCAAGTAAGAATAAGCGCGAATTGATGTAGGAAAGCGACTTGAATGCCGCGTTCCGACTCGGAAAAGCAGAGCTGGCGCTTGACAGAAGGGTGAGGTAAAGGAAATCCTGACCAATGAGGAATTGAGAACGATTGTCAGAGGTTTAACGAAGAAAATAATGCATTATACGGTATTTGAGGAATAAATAAAGGGTGAGGGAGGTAGTAGAAGAGGTAGAGTAAGTTCGGAAGAAGAGAGGGAAGTGAGAAATCAAGGAGAGAAGAGAGAAGAGGAAGAGGAGGAAGAGAGGAATGGAATGGAAAACGAGGCTACTTTAGAGGCCTGAGGCAAGAGTCACGTTGTAACTATCTTATGTAAGTTGCGTTGATGCGAGGCTTAGTCATGGTAGTTTCTGCCTGAGGCCAAATTGCACTATAGGCTTAATCACCCGCCGTAGAGCCGCCCGGGTTTCGGATCAAACAGGAGAGTTCAATCAACCTCTTCTCTTAAGCTGAGGTTTCTTTCTGCTTCCCCAATTGAACCTTCGTGGCTCTCCTCTCCACTTATCCTTTTTATTAGTCGATAACCTCGACCTAATTCCGCCCTCTATGATGTTTTCTCGCGCTGTCCGCCCGGCCGTCAGGGCTGGTAGTGCTGCTGTCACTCGGTAAGTCTCTCTGGACCGCAGCCCACCATCCTCGCCGTAGCGGAAGCATACCCATAGCACTGTCATTGCGGGGCGCTTTGCTCAAGGGGATATTTAATGGTCGGAAAGAATTGGTACTAATTCTGGTAGCACTGCTCCCCCGAATGCGGCCAACTTCGCTACCCTCCGTGAAATCGAGGGCCGTCTGAAGTCCATCAAGAACATCGAGAAGATCACCAACACCATGAAGGTCATCGCCTCGACCCGTCTCACCCGTGCCCAGAGAGCCATGGAGGACTCTCGATCCTACGGAAAGACCTCCAACAAGGTCTTCGAGAGTGCCGAAACCAAGCCCCTCGAGGACAAGAAGACTTTGTTCGTCGTTGCCAGCTCCGACAAGGGTCTCTGCGGTGGTATCCACTCCGGTCTGAGCAAGGCTACTCGCAGACTTCTCCCTGACTACCCCAACGCCGATATCGTCGTCCTCGGTGAGAAGGCCAAGGCTCAGCTGGCCAGAACCAACCCCGAGAAGATCGTCATGAGCTTCGCCAACGTCTGCAAGGATATCCCTACCTTCGCTGATGCCCAAGCCATTGCCGATCAGATTTCTATGCTGCCCACCGAGTACGCCAGCATCAAGATTGTGTACAACTCCTTCATCAATGCTCAGAGCTACGAGCCCGTCACCATTGAGGCTTACTCTGAGGAGGCTATCACTCAGTCTCGTGAGTACCGAATATACCAGCGGTTTGATAGTCCAATGCTAACACTTACACAGCCAACATCTCCGCTTTCGAAGTTGCTGATGATGCTCTGGCCAACCTCCGTGAATATGCCCTTGCCAACAGCTTGTTCTGGGCTATGGCTGAGGGACACGCCTGTGAGATTTCGGTAAGCCATCTTTTCTATTTTAGCATGACTCCTACTAACGTAAATTTAGGCCCGTCGCAATGCAATGGAGGCAAGTATCCTTGACAATGCTATAAAGTGACCCACTAACCCAAACCACAGAACGCTTCTAAGAACGCCGGTGAGATGATCAACAAGTATGTATCCCTGTAGTTTAGCGATATTTCAGGTCTAACATCTTGCAGGTTCCAGATTCTGTACAATCGTCAGCGTCAAGCCGCTATTACTGGCGAACTGGTCGAGATTATCACTGGTGCCACCGCCAGTGCTGATATGTAGAAGCTGTCATGAAGCTTCGTTGGGAAGAACTCACCTTGTGTGTGGACTTGTCTATAATTATTTAGATCCTTCATCAGCTTGTAAAATCAGTGTCAATCTACTATTTTTCTTTTGTCTTTTCCGGTCCTCTTTATCTTCCAAGAACCCATGAGACTTGGTTTTGTCCACAGTATTCTCGCAGCATTTCTATAGCTAACAAATCCAGGATTGCCTTACATTTCACTAAAATTTCTTTTAGTGGGCATTCCATTCCAATAATAAGAATCAATGAACAAATTACTATTGAAAGTGAAGGGTTTGCTTTACAGTGAGCCGCGGGTCCTTACCTTTCCTATTTTGGAATTTACAATCTGTTACCTACTGCTACCCCAGCGATTTAAGTTTACAGTTTTTGCATACTCTTACTCTTCCGTTTACATCTCCTGACCCTCTTTCATCTTCAATCTCCTGTTGTCATCGTCCATTTCTATGAGAACTCATGCCCTTTTGATTGACTCTTCGTTACACTATAATCCACTTACTCCCTCACTCTTATAACTACATCGAAACCGACACCTCAGTTGCCTGGTAGCAACACATCAAAATACATCACTTCCAGAACCCCAATCATTTCCCTCCCAC
>MVGC01000157.1:0-48968 GCA_003589665.1 Aspergillus sclerotialis | reverse complement strand
ACTTGATAGAGTTAAGTAAGGACCTATATACTAATGGTATATAGGTACTATAAGATGTTTTTATAAGGTGTTTTAGTATGCTCCAACTCCAATTGAGCAAAGAGATCCTCCCAGGTAGCGCCGACCACCCTCAAAAATACCACCCTTATAATAAACAAAGGAATATACAATAGCTGGGATCCGCTTACAGTCACCCATCAGACTACCAGCCAGCTGGCGTGTAGCTTGAATGCGCTTAATAGTCGGGTGGGTGCTCTCGGGGGGTGAGTACGGTTGACGCTCGCACGACTAGCGTCAGTGCAGTATAGATGGGGGTTACGTCGTGGAATGGCACTTCAAGCCTCACAACTTCCGCCCTGGATTTTCACCTGGATTCCCTCTCACTGCTTCTTTCCCCATGAATACGCGTACATAATTGGCGCGTGGCCCCGCCTCGTGAGACAGCGGCGTCAGAGCATCTGCGCTTCACTACTCTAAGAATCCGGGCACCAGAATTAAGACGGGCTCGACGATGCACACGTACAATACTTTCAAAAATCGTTTCACAGCAAAGAAACTCTGGTTGACGGGGTGCCCGAAGAAGCTTGTGGGAAAGTGTTCAAATTGATTCGACGTTGTGGATCGGCCCGAATCTCGTACGTAGACGTCCATGGTGGTGTATCATGAGGAAGTTTCAGTTGTTCAAAAAACAGCGTACTTGCTGCCTGTGAAATCTAGACGCAGCAGAGAAGTGCCCAAGATAATAACTGGTATGGAGCGAACATATAGCAGTGCTAAATATAAAGCGGGAGCTTAGGGCGCGAGCTCGGGGGGAGAACAGAATTGCAAGGAGAAGATCAAAGTTGAAAGAACGAAAAACGCTGGGCAGATAAGTAATTTCGTCAGGCACATAATGAGGTGTGTCCTAATATCCTGAGAAGCGCAGTTTTCGAGTACTAGGAATGATTAGGAATAGTAAAATAGAGGCTTTGTGTGTAGAAATTTGAGGTCTCAAGCTCGTAATTATATATTATAGACGTTAGATTTTTCGGACTTGAATTACAATTAACACCGCCTATTAGGGATCTACTGTGGTGGTTGACTCAAGGGGTAAAGATAGCACGCTCATGAGCCTTGGCCAATAGGTACAGCGTCGACGGCTGAGTTATTAGCGAGTCGATGGTTATTTTCGTGTCGATCAACGGGTAGGGCGAGGCTGTGCACGCCCAGTTAAAAGGCTTCAAGTTTGCCCATCAACTTCATTGCTAGACGAAGACCTTGGGCTGGAATCGAACTATTTACAAGTAGGGTCGAAGCCTGTCCCAACCAGTTCTCTCATCATGAAAGGGTTCAAAAAATTGTTTGGCTCAAAAGCCAGCGAGGCAACTGATGAAAATTCACCGTTGTCTCAACCAACCCTCCCGCCAGGATTTTATGGAAATTTCCCTCCTTCTTTCAGTATATACTTTACCGGGACCAGCGTCGACAAAAAACACGACAACTTCTTGCTTGCAACCGCGAACAACGGGGCCTTAACGCCATTGTATGCTTTCTCTATCCACAAGGGCGTCGTAAAACACCAAATCACGCTCTACTCTGGACCGGACTGTACTTGTGCCCCCCTCGCCCTCGCCGGTAACGAGAAGCACTTCCGTTCGACGTCGATTATTGCACTGCCCGCATCTACTGCTGGCTCTTCCGGAACTACCAACCAAATTATAAGACTCAAAGATTGCAGCAGCGTGAGATATGAGTCGTTCAGTTTCAGCATTGTTGCGTCCCCGCCTAAGAGCGATACCCCCCAGAGCACTGAGGAATTTGTATGGAAGAGCTCCGATCGACTTAAACCTGAACCGGGTAAGCCTTTTGAGTGCACGCTAGTGAGGCGAGGCAAAAACAACTCGACAGACAAAGACGAAATCGTCGGTTTGTGGACTGAGGAAAGCTCTCCGGAAAAGGATAGCAAGTTGGGCACTGTCCACTTCCAGGGCAGTGGCACAACGGGTGAACTAGGCGAGCCCTGGGCCCTAGCAGCAGTTATTTCTTTGTTACGGATAAGCCAGGTTCGTTGGGAAATGGCGGTTGTGGTAGAGGGCATGGCAAAAGCAGCAGAGAAATTGATTACTGCGGGGGTTGCGGTAGCAGTCTGAATAAATTGACTGGCACACTGCATAGATTTAGTTATCGCCTATAATTATAGTTATTGGCTGTTAATCATATATCCTTGGGCTAGTTAGTGATATTGTCTATTGTCCCTTCGACCTCCAAGCCTTAGAAGCAAGACTTGATCTAGGAAAGGGAAAGCGGCTGATAAGGAAAGGAGAATTGTGAGCCTCAAAATAGCCTTTAAGGTGTATAGAGGTTAAGGCTATTATAAAAAAAGCTATATAACTTTAGGCATTTACCTTGTTCCACGTTCAACTCCTGCTCCAGCGCAAACTAATCTAGACTATTCCAATACTTGCTTTTCTTTTATGTTGAGCCAAGGCATTTCTAGTATAAAACGTCCATCAGACAGTGACATAGGAGTTTTAGTATCAAGATCATCTTAGCTTCAAAGGCTGAGCTTAGTATCTTTTCGCACCGTTTCCTGGAATTGAAGGCCAACACAGAGAGCCATGAGGGACAGAAGAGGGGTTTATTGTATTCTCATTGTCGCAGTTCACGACCTCAGATGGAATCTGTCTACCTGTACCTATTTGGACGCTGGACGCCTTAAATGTTTCATCGGGCTTACCGTGGGTTTGCAAGGACCTTAGAAAACCCGGGACTTTCAGGTGTGGGTAAGCCGGCTGTACCAGGATTTAGTGCCAAAGGATTTGCACTGCCCGAAAATGGATTGATTACTTTGGTTTTATCTTTCGTCATTGGTTCTCGTAGCGAGCAGGGAATAATAGTCTGTGTTATTGGACCGGCTATTTCATAAGGCTGTGCGACAAGATATAAAATGGCCGATTCAGCCTCTTTGCATACTCTACCTTCATACACCTAGATTTAAAGCTTCAATCGTTGACATTCAATATGACTGGACAATTGGTTTGGCTTGTTACGGGTTGTTCTTCTGGTTTGGGAGAGGCTTTTGTCCGGGCTATTCTATCCAAAGTATATTCCTCACACGGTAAAACTGTTATAGTTGTCTGACTTTGAACTGGAAGGGAGACAAAGTCATTGCTACCGCACGAGCGAGCAAAGGTATTAGCGGTACCGACCGTCTCGCTAATCTCAAGGAAGCTGGAGCTGCCGTCCTCGAACTGGACGTCACAGCCCCGCAAGCGGAGCTGAATGAGATCGCTAAAGAAGCATGGACCATTTACGGTCGAATTGACGTTCTAGTCAACAACGCTGGCTACATCCAGGGTGGCACATTAGAAGAAATCAGGTGAGAGTGAGCCCAAACCACACCTAGTTCCTTTTAAACCATAAAAACCATACTAAGCGACTTGTAACCAGTGAGGAGATTCTAACTAATGTCCTCCGCGCAAATGCCCTTGGCCCACTAAATTTAACACGGGCTATTCTCCCATTCATGCGCGCCCGCAGATCTGGAACACTTCTCTTCGTTGGCTCCGTTAGCGTATACTATTCCAGTCTCGGTGCTTCATGCTACATTGGCTCTAAAAGCCTTCTCGATGGACTAGTTCCAAATCTAGCGTTGGAAGCCGCGGCATTCGGTCTGCGCACGTCGATTCTCACATTCGGCCATTTCCGTACCGACATCCTAGGTCCAGGAAATGTCCAGTATGAGTTGCCAAACCCTGTGCCAGAGTATGCGGAGCTTAGGAAGCAGGTTGAGGAGACTTGTAATGCGGGGACGACACAATTCCCGGGTGATCCAAAGAAGGCTTGTGAATTGGTTGTTGACGCTGTTAGAGGCGAGGGGAGATGCGCTGGTAAGGAGTTGCCGTTGCGACTCCCTATTGGATCAGAGACCTTTGGTATTATGAGGAGTAATTGTCAGGAGAGGCTGAAGGCTTGCGATGAGTGGGAGGGGATTATGTCGGATACTAATTGGGAGTAGAGGGTGGTACCCTTACCTTTTTAGATGCTAAGCATTTAAGGTGAGATATGGTAGTTGGTCAGTTCCATAATCCGTTGCAGGTTGCCTATGACATAATTCAACTGATTATACAAGGTTGATTTGGATAAGTGTGTTTAACGTCGACGTTCGAATAGGACTATGACCTATTTGTTGTGTATTTAATGAAACTTCTAGACACATTATCGACAAGAGGCCGCAGTTTCATATATAATAGTAGATTTTCCCTATTCTAAGGCTTCCCTTTTAGCTCATTGATATTTTGAGAATATTTATTGTTTGTCAAATCGACTATTCACCGTCGAATTGAACTGATTTCGCACATAGCATTAGTTGTTTCCATGCTATCTATATATCAGTATTAGGGCGTTCAAGACAGCTGAGATAGTAACAACTTGGCTATTTATCAATACTATTGTCATCGACCAAACCAGTTATTTCTGAGCCTCCTCCCAAATATCCAACGAAGCCATCACCGTGCTGACAACCATGGCCATCCCCACACCCAAATCCCGAACGGGAATCCATCCCAGCAGTGATCCAGGAAGAAATATGTCACAGCCGTCAATCACAAGCAGCTTTACTAGTGGCGCAGTTACCGATGATGGCTTAGAGGATGGCCGTTCGACCATCTCTTCCCTTCGATCGATATCCGAGTTGTCTTTTTCTGACTCATTCTGGGCAGTTGAACCAAATATAAGTTCCCATACAGTGGTGAAGATAGATATGCAAAGGGCATAAAACCAGAATTTGTTCGCTTCGAGCAGAACAGGGGTGTACCATGGAACTATCCAAATGCTCATGTCATGCAGCTTGACTCTTCTGAGTTAGCATTGAACGATATAAGAGAAGGGATGAAGTACAATTGTCAAGTCCTCTAGCAGAGAATACAGACCCAGGCAACTATGCTTGGTCACTTCTAAAGTCGCCAACATTGTTCCTCCAGACGAAGAGTCTCTAGTCAAAAGATCATAAACACGCTCGAAGCAGCCGACAAAACAAAAGAGACGAAAGTATCTCCTGGCTAGTTATTATTGTCAACAACCAGTGAATCGTTCATGCAGCGCAATATGCAGTGAAACATTTCAATATCCAGAAAGACATTATACTCACCCAATGCTATTTGCGACTGAGCTATTAGGCATCTTGTAATAGTGACATTGTCAACACAAATTTCAGCAGCTACCAGGGCCAGTGCGTGAATCAGCCGCAGGGTCTTTTCAAGACCAGCACTAGAATTGGTAAAGTTGGTGAATTTCTTAAGAAGCGATACTCGCGGACGAGCGGAACGAAGGTAGGTCATTGGGCCAGTTGAAGTGCTGATAGTGTCAGAAAATTGTATAAGCTGACGTAGAAGAATGTACGGCAAGCTTACTTTATGATTCTGAAGATATAGTGAGTGCCGAGGTCTTATTTTTCTTTTCCTTCCCCAGTTCTTTTTCTTCCCCCACACGTCGTTTTTAGGTTAAGTGGACAATCCAAACATCGCGTTGGGCGTATCCGGCGGCCAAAGCAGATCGATGTTACACGACGCCACTAGAGCGAGGGGTTAGACCGTGGTGGCTTTCTGTATTCAACCTAACTCGCTAGCCCCGACACGAGATAACCTAAAAAGATAAGGAAATATGCGGGGATCAGGATCATCAATCGGACACGAGATTAGGAGCTGAGGAGTTTCCCCTCCCTTTCGATATATTATATTGAAATGGTCGTCATGTACTCCAGAAGCAGAGATTGCTAACTCATGTTAAACTGAGAAGAAGCAAGAAGACGAAATGGATTCCTCAACGAAATCTAACAAACAGATCGATAGGAAGGAGACCAATGATTCCGACTTTGTTTCGGCCCAGAAGCAATCCAGCGAGGCTGCTTTGCCAGCTGAACTCATTTCTGCAGGATCCCAAGACCTGCATAGGAAGCTAGGAGGCAAAGAAATCCAGCTGTTTGCTGTTGGAGGTGCTATTGGGACATGTATGAAATTCCGACGACCTCGAGGGGGATTTCTACTCCATTCTCTACATACTATGTTTTAATAGTCTGTTACTCCAAGGATGCTAACAATGTCATTGTTATGCAGCTCTCTATGTTCAGATGGGAGCCGCTCTCCCTAAAGGAGGGCCGGCTGGTCTCTTCCTGGGTTTTGTTGTATATGGGACTATTATATTAGCAGTCAATCAGTGTTTTGGTGAGCCCGTTTATTTCGATTTGTGTTAGGCCATTATATTCACATGCTCTAATCTATAGCTGAGATGATTACGTATCTTCCAATTGCTTCGCCTTTCGTCCGACTAGCTGGGTTTTGGGTCGACGATGCCTTGAGTTTTGCCATGGGCTGGAACTACTTCTTTCTTATGGGTAGGTTGCAACAGCCCTATCCCGTGCTTTGGCCATCGGTATCTTCTGGATCTCTGACAGGATTTGGTTTTTACTTTCTTTACAGCTTTCAATATTCCGTATGAAATCACCGCTATCAATGTCCTTCTCACGTACTGGACTGACAAGGTTCCGGTGGCTGTTGTTGTGGTGGTTTGCTTGGTTATCTATACGTGCGTATTATTCCTTCTACCTCTGCGACTAAGCTGACTCGTAGCACAAGCGTTCTTAACGGGCTTACGGTGAAATATTTCGGTATCTCAGAGTTTTATATGTCGATCTTCAAGATATTCCTCATGCTAGGGTTGATGATGTACACTTTTGTCACGATGGTCGGCGGCAACCCTCGCAATGATGCATATGGTTTTCGCTACTGGAACGATCCTGTACGTGGATTTTCCTTTCATAATATCGGATACGTCATTTCTCCTCTACTTTCTACCTGCTGAGGATCTGTACGCTAAAATATGAAGGGATCATTTGTCGAATATCTTGTTCCCGGAGACACCGGCCGCTTTTGTGGACTATTGTCCTGTATGATTCAGGGCTCTTTCACGTAAGGTACTCCTCTTCCCTCCGTCTCAACATGTCTCATTATAGTGCAGGATGGTCGGCCCGGAATATATCTCCATGGTCGCAGCTGAAGCAGAAAGCCCACGCAAGCTGATGCGCAGGGCTTACTCTTCCTTCGTTTGGCGCCTCATGTTCTTCTTTATCGGCGGAGCTTTATGTGTTGGTATAGTTATTCCATACAATGATAAGATTCTCGCAGAGACTATTTCAGGCGAACGAGAGGGAAGCGGAACTGGAGCTGCGTAGGCCTATCAGTTCTTCAGTCCACTAGACAGAATATTGATTTTAATAGGTCGCCCTACGTTATTTCGATGGTTGAATTCGGAATCAAAGGTGTTCCAGACTTGGTTAACGCCCTAATTATGACCTCTGTTCTCTCCGCAGGAAACAACGTTATCTTCTCTGCCGCACGCACTTTACATGGCATGGCACTTGACGGCAAAGCGCCTCCCTTTTTGGCCAAGTGCAATAAGTACGGCCTACCATACTATTCCGTTATAGCTGCACTTGCGTTCTGCCTTCTCGCCTTACTGCAACTCAGCAAGTCGTCTTCTACAGTCCTCACCTGGCTCGTTGGCATTTGTACAGCATCATATCTACTCAACTACTTCGGAACAGTAGTCACCTACCTTCACTTCTATGCATCTCTTCGTCGCCAAGGAATTGACCGGAACACTCTCCCATATAAAGGCTACCTTCAGCCTTATGCAGCCTGGTACGCTTTATTCGGGACGTTTATTATGACTCTGGTATTGGGGTATAACGTTTTTATCAATGGACAATGGGACACTACTACCTTTTTCACGAGTTATACTATGGTCGGTTTCTTCCCTGCAGCATTCATATTCTGGAAGATTGTTCGCCGGACCAAGTACGTGCGGCCGGGAACGGCGGATCTTCAACTTGGAGGTACTAAAGACGATATTGATCTGTATGAGTCGCTATACGAGCCGCCAAAGAGAGGGAAAGTCTTGGGTTATTTGAACAGCTTTTTCGAGTGATTATCACATTTGACTTTGTCTTAGGACAGGCTAAACTAGGTGTGGTAGAATACTCCCGATCTATTTGAAGCATCTTGTACCTTAAATGATCGTGTGTTGCAGTGGTCAGAAAGCAAGCATGTATACTTCGATTCTAAACCTGTCTAGCTTGTATCCTGCTCCACGGCGTCATCCGCATTCAAGACCAAACTAGCAAAGAACAATGGCTCTCTCACAAACTCATCCGCACGAATAAACTCATCTGTAGTGTGTGCCCGATTGAGGTTATCCACTAAATTAATGGGAGTAAACCTGTATATGTTCTTAGTCAAAGCCCAAAAGCACTTGGTATCGGTGTTGGCTGGCATTAAGTATGGAGTCACAATAAGCTCATTGTCTTGACCCAACGGCTTGAGTGTGTGCTTGATAGTCCCAGACAAAATCTTGAATGCTTCAGCATCGACCGGAGAAACAGGCGCTGGTTCCAAAGCATCAACACCGAACAGGCTCACTTTTCGAGGGTCTGAAGATTCACGGGATGAATGGAACCCTTCGAATACCATCCTGTGTTTTCGGGCAATGGGTTCGACTAAGTTCTCGTAATGCTCTTCGATTTGGGCGATTGAAGTGTCGACGGAAAGCCGTAAATTGATTAATGTCGACGCGGTTTCTGGGATCGCATTGATCTTGACTCCACCATTGATCTTCCCAACAGACTGGCTTGTTCTGAAATAATACCTCATGTTGTCTAACTCTCGAGCTAAGTCTTGTTGAGCTTTGCTAATGCCATTCGCCACATTGCCAAGTTTATTTCGAACTGATTTTGGAAAACTGGACTCGGGGGCATGTACTGCAGCACATTCCAAGAAACCAAACATGGGGTTTTTGCTTGTGACTTTCCCGGGGAATGGACTGTTTTCAATTGCCATCACGATTTCCGACAATATGCCAATGACATTATGGTCTGGAGGATTAGATGCGTGTCCTCCGGTAGAAGTAACATTGATTCCGACATCCAAATACCCCTTTTCAGCAACGCTGACCATAGCGAATGATTGATCGAATTCTTTCTGGATACCAACTGATCCTTCATCCATGATCAAGTAGATACCGTTATCGCCATATCGGTCATGTAAAAGATTGGAAATGGGTTTGGCGCAGTTCTCCCCACTGATCTCTTCGTCGCAGCCAAATGCCAGGATCACAGTTCGTTTTGGCTTAAAGCCACTCTCGATTAACAGATCCAGACTCTCGATTATGGATATCAGATATCCCTTGTCATCGGTAGCACCGCGACCCCAGATAAGTTCACCATCAAAGTGCCCTTCGTAGGGCGGATGAGTCCATTCTTTCACATTATCCGCAAGTACCGGAACGACATCCTGATGAGCAAGCATGAGGATTGGCTTAGCCTTTGATGCTGGGACGCTGCCTTCCCAGGTTAGGATCAGCCCATGAGTGTTGGCATGGTCCAATTTGACGGTTGAAAACACTGTTGGATACTTTGCTTTGATGAATTTCTCGACATCGTAAAATATGTCCCATCGCTCGTCTTGTCCAATTGGTCCTAGCTCGTCATAACTCTCTGATGGGATTCGAATAATTCCGGAGAGTTTGTCAATGATTTCTTCTTGATATTTCGGTGACTCGACTTTGTCGCGAATAAACTGTTGGGCTTTCTCGTTCTTTGGTGACAATTTTGGGACTTGTTGACATACTGACTGGCTTCCTGGAGTGTACTTATCCAACCCAGAGTCGTCAAATGACGGAAATCGTTCGGTAAACAATGCCTTCAATGGATTGTCGGAGATGGAGAGAAATGCTGATGCTAGACCAATAGCGATGGCACCTCCAATTAACAACCACTGTATAGCAGTCTTACTTTGCTTTTGTTCCATTTTGATGAACTGTGGGAGAATGTACAGAGAATCGAAGGAAATTAGGTCATATTCTCTTATTTCAATTGAAACCAAATCAAGTTCCACGGTTCTGGGGCCAAGTTACCTTTCGGGGAGATTCCTCGCAAGACACTTTGACATGGAGATCGTATACAGTGGAGAAACCCCCACGTCGCAATTAGAATTAGGACCAAGTGGGACGAGAAAGGAAGAAACCCGCGCGGGGATTGACTGTAAACGGAACCGAAACTTGAGAAAATTCTCGATCGTCACTTTGTCGCCTTATATACCTCACTTTTCTTTCACTTAAATTGTTGTTAATCCCTTTATTGGACACTGTACTTGCCATCCATTCCTAAAAAACAAAATGACAGGCTCCGAATCATCCAGAGCTGCCAATGAATTCCGCAGCGATACCTTCACCACCCCAACCCCAGCCATGCTGGAAGCAATGGTGAATGCCACATTTGGGGATGACGTGTACGGAGAAGACAGTACAACAGTCAATTTCCAAAATGAAGTCGCCCGCTTGACGGGAATGGAAGAAGCCCTGTTCACGCTGTCTGGAACTATGGGCAACCAGATTGGTGTTCGTATCCATCTCAACATCCCTCCCCACTCTGTGCTGTGTGATTATCGATCACACGTTTATGCCGAAGAGGGATCTGGATTAGCGGCTCTATCCCAGGCCATGGTCACGCCAGTCCACCCAGCAAACGGCATCTACATGACCTTAGACGACGTCAAGAAATGGGTTACCTTGGGAGACGATATTCACAGTGCGCCGACAAAAGTTATTAGTCTTGAGGTCACAATTGGAGGTGTCATTACACCGATGGAAGAAATTAAAAAAATTTCTGAATTCGCACATGCCAATGATATCAAGATTCACTGTGATGGGGCTCGATTGTGGAATGCTTCTGCTGCTACGGGCTATTCTTTAGCGGATTACTGCCAGTATTTCGATAGTGTTTCGATGTGTGTTTCCAAGGGCCTTGGTGCTCCAGTTGGTGGGATTCTCGCAAGTACGAAACAGAACATCAAGCAGGCCAGGTGGTTGCGAAAGCAACAGGGGGGTGGGATTCGACAGGCTGGTGTTTTGACTTCTGCTGCTATGGTGGCATTGAAAGAAGTCTGGCCGACTATGAAGGAGACCCACGAAAAGACTAAGAAATTGGCCAAAGACTTAGAATCTATGGGTGTCGTACCGCAAATCCCTGTCGAGACTAACTTCTACTTTATCGACGCTAAAAAATCGAATATTGATATGGGCGTATTGCTGGAACAGTGCCAAAAGTGGAATGTCAAGTTGATGGACGAAAGAATTGCCTTGCATCATCAGATCAGTGACGAGGCAATCGAGAACCTCAAAGCAGCCATTGCTGAGGCTGTGAAAATCACGAAGGCATTGCCACCAGGGCACAGTTCTAAGATTCAGACAGCTGGTTATGGCAGTACTTCTAAAATGAACGAATACAATTAGATCTAGACTGTTAATAGCAAGTTTTGACGTCTGCTATGAAGAAAGAGATAGTATGTCTGCATTCTTTGAGTCGACTGCTCTATTATCTGTAGGCTATACTACACTAAAGGCCAATTATATGGTGGCACAATAACATATGTCAACTCTTGTTCTGTCAGTTCTGAGCACTAGTGGATTGTTGGGAAACAGGCAAGTCCACCGGGCTACCTAATGCTGGTTTCGATCTCCAAAACAGGATGTATTTTACACTCGACTAGCAGATTGCCATCACGAACAGGGCTAAATTGCGGAGATACAGTATTCCCCCACTCCTCCGCATTCTTATATGAGTGGAGATCCCATGTAGAGGTCTCGATTATCTTCAATCTCATTGCAACAACTTTGAGATAACTTTTTTTTGCCTGAAAAAAACCAGAATCAAGTCAAAATGGTCCCAACAAAGAAAGCCCAGCCATTCAAGAAAGCTTTGTATTTCTCCGAACAAGAGTTCCAGGAGCGTCGGAACCGCGCTCTGGAACTGATGAAGAGAGAAAATCTCGATGGATTCCTAATGACCAAGCAAGAATCCTTGTACTATTTTACTGGATTTGACACATTTGGATATGTTTTCTTCCAAGCAATGTATTTCCACAATGACGGCTCCATGAAACTGATTACTCGAATTCCGGATCTTCGTCAAGCGCTTTACACATCCGTTCTAGATCAAAAAAATATCATGATCCGATCTGACGATGCGGGAAGTAATCCGGTATCCTTGGTTCCACAGGTCTTGAAAGAATTCGGCATCAATTCCCCGTCGAAACGAATTGGGTACGAACCGGATTCCTGCTCCTTGACTCATAGAATTGGCAAGTTGCTGGACGAAGCGGTTAGCGGCTTATGCACCCTAGTTGATGAGAGTGATCTATTCACTCGAGAGTTGCGAATTGTCAAATCCGAAACAGAGATGCGCAAGGTTCGCAAAGCTGCTTACCTCGCTGATTTCGCCCTCGTTCGCGCCCTCAAGTTAGCCAAACCTGGTGCATATGAAGGGGACTTATGGCGAGAAATTGTCGGAACTGTCTATGAAGGTGGTGGCGATGATCCGGCTAATGAAAATATTCTCGTCTCTGGTAACAAGGCTGTCCTTACCCGGTATTCAACTGGAAAAGATAAACTTGATCGACAGCTTACCCTTGAACATGCGGCCGTTTATAAGCATTACCATGCATGCTTAATGCGAACTATCCCAATTGGCGGCATAACTAAATTAGCCCGAAGAATGCATGAAGTCAACATCCTACAAATGCAAGCTTGTATGGAAGCGCTTAAACCTGGCCGGCAAATTGGCGATGTGTTTGAAGCTTATGCCCGCGTTGCGGACGAGAATGGATTCCGTGATCAAAGATTCAATTCTTGTGGGTATAGTGTCGGGGCTACTTTCTCGCCAACTTGGATGGATTTCCCGATGTTTGTTCGTGGTCAGGATGTGGTTGCTAAACCGGGAATGGTATTCTTCATCCATATTATTTTAATGGATAAGGCGACCGATACGGCTAGCTCTGTTGGGCAAACAGTGGAAGTCACTCAACATGGCTGTGTTTCCTTGTCTAAGTTGCCATTCTGTTTGACTCGGAAGCAGACCATTGCGGCTTGGAAGAAGATTAAGAAGGAAGACTATGGCTTTACTGCTGAAGAGGAGGACGATGGGGAAAATCTCCAGGACGTTGAACTTTCTGATGGGGAAGCTGATGAAGAGGATTATGATGTTGAATATGATTTCAGCGAGTATCAGCCGGCAGCTGCTCTGGGAGATCCTACTCGAAGCGCATGAATTGGTGTAATGATCAGTCAGGATTGAAGAGATTTGTCTAATATTTCCAATTATTTTGGTCAGCAACACAACAAGAAAATCAGATCCTAAAGAAAGATAGTATCCTTTTCAATTTAAATCAGTTTCTGAATATGTAAGAAAGAAATAACCTGAGGGTAGGGTTATTACATAAGCATACGTTTAAATTGGGGGTCTCACGGTCTGTGTTTGGACTCACTTTCGTACCAACAACGAAGATAGCCTGAAACTGTCATTGAAAATGGGTTTCGCCAAACATACCTGAACTGATTTATGCAATATTGATGTTTGCGCAGCAGACGAGAGGTCTCTGACAAGAAAGACACTGTCAACTTTCTATTCTCTCGCTCGCAAGGGAGCTGGTCCAAACGCAAGATTACAAAAGCAAAAGGACAATATAGGCAGAGATTGAGGGATGCGTTTTAGGTTGCCACAGTAATGGCTATTTGAAAATGGCTGAGCTGCTATTGGAACATGGCGCAACTGTGACTGGTGGTAGATGGAGTAAAGAGACAAAGATTATGCGAACAGTGAAGTATGGAGCGCTAAAAGTCGTAGAGGTACTTATTACAAAAGCTATTCCAAATCTGTCTTGGATTAACATTGCTTGCAAGTCGCCATCTGAAGGGACAATATAGCCATGGTGAGATTGCTGCTTAAGTACGGAGCGGATACAAATGGCAAGTTGCATTTATGGGGAAAAGTAAAGTCCCCGTCTGCAAGGGAAGGCATTCCTTTGACGTGTTGTGCAATTTCTAAACGGTTTGTGGACATTGTAGATGCTCTGCAGAAAAAGATACCGCCATGATGAGAACATTGGCTATTGGAATTGGGATCTATGTCATAATTGCAATCCTTAGAGTAGGAGGCACCGCCCTTTACCTCTGTTTCATAGATTCAACCGGATTCATTGTTCCCCCAGCCCATCTTGGAATTATGGCCGCGGTAGCTCCCATGTTTGCGGTAGGAGGATTCTTAAACGAAGCTCGGGAAATGGACATAGCAGCATATGGCTCTATTAGTACAACACTGACAATGATATAACAAACACCTTCTGGGTCCTTAGGTAGAAAGCACGAAGTTTAGCTCGTGTGGAAATGAGATCGTGCGATGAACTAGAGAATGCCATTCAATTTTTCGCTTACTGTGTAATCCTCTAGCGTTTTGGACTGTTAGTAGCGTAAGCGAGCTTTATAGTGACAGGATAGGAAAGGCTAAATATTTTAGTTGACCTGGAAGTGCCTTTAGTGTGCATCTAATTTCCCCCGTAAAATGCCTTATTCGCAGACCCTAACTTGCCCCATGGGGTGGAACTGACAACCTAACACTTCCCAGCCCAGAATACCGGATAAGGCTAGTTTAACCGGTAGAGATGGTTTCATACTTTTGATGATCGGGGATCTTCGTAGTTTATCTGAAGAAGATTCATTCCAAGTGGAAGCAGAATTCAAAGTTATTTCCTGTAGGAATCAACCCTTCTAAAATTTGAAAGCTGAAATAGTATCAAAATGCAATAATTCGCAGCTTATCCTAGCAATTATTCAAGTTGTTTTAATTTGCGTGGTATTGAATCTGGGCAAAAAAGCCACGTGCTTGATTCTCTTCGGCCCTTTAACCGGATCAATCCAAAGGCTTCAAGCCACCGTGCTTATACGACCAGTACCGTACGCCATACGGCTTTTTGAATTTAGCCTAAACCAATCCTTCAAACCTGGTAGCTTTGCTTGGCTAGAAAAGAGGATCAATTTATCCAGCTCAAGATCAAATAAAATGGAGGATCTTCGCACGAGGTTATTCAACCCAAACTTGCTTTCTTCCCCATTGCCAAAATGGTTACCACAATCGCGCAGGGCGAAAAAGCCCTTTCCCAACGGCGAGCTAGGCTTGCCGGTCCATCTGGTGTCAAAGGACTTATATACAATTTCCGGATTTTCTCTATTGCTGTATTTGCCTCGCTTGGTGGCTTTGTTTATGGCTGTATGGCTCATTTTCTCTAACGACACACAGTCAGACTAATAGCCATCAGATAACCAAGGAATGTTCGGCCAAATTTTGAACATGGCCTCCTTCTCCGAAACAGTCCACCCAGACTCGATTTCTGATCCCGTAAGCCGAGGGCTTTTAACAGCGTTTGTCTGATGTATTTCCCCTCTGCTTGGACTCACAGTAACATATAATAGCATTCTCGAACTCGGCGCTTGGCTCGGGGTGCTCATCAACGGTCTTCTTGCTGATCGTCTCGGAAGAAAATATGCGACTGTTGCTGGTGTCTTTGTGTTCGTGGTTGGTGTTATTGTTCAAGCATGTGCCAAAGGGCCCGATTATATTTATGCTGGACGATTTGTTACTGGTTTGGGAGTTGGAACTTTGTCGATGATTGTCCCGCTGTACGATTTGCCTTCGTCTGGTCTTGGGGTGTTTTCTGACCAGTGGGAAACAGGTATAACGCTGAGTTGTCTCCGGCTGAATTGAGAGGTTCGCTCGTGTCGCTTCAGCAGCTTGCGATTACGTTTGGGATTATGGTTTCGTATTGGATTGGTTGGTTGTAAATGACCGTCTATGTGTGGCGACTAACGTATAATAGGATACGGCACAAATTACATCGGAGGAACTGGTCCCGGGCAATCTGACGCTGCTTGGTTGATTCCAATCTGTATCCAGATCGCGCCGGCATTGGTCCTTGGTGTTGGGATTTTATTCATGCCACCGAGGTACGTTTCCTGCTCTAACACTACCGAGAGATTATATTGACGAGACAGTCCCCGATGGCTCATGTCTAGAGGGAGAGAAGACGAGTGTCTTGCCGTTATTGCCAAAATCCGCTCGTCTCCTCCAGAAAATGAACTGGTGCAACTGGAGTATCTTGAAGTAAAAGCCCAACATCGCTTCGAAGTGGAGACATCCAAAGCCCGGTTCCCTCAATACCATGCTCCGGGATTTATGAACGAGGTCAAACTGGGCTTCTACGAATACCTCAGTCTGCTATCCAATAGATCATTGTTTAAACGCGTTGTTGTCGCTGTCTTTATCATGGTTTTTCAACAATGTACACCCTCTTGCTCTCCCCCAAACAGTTCAATACTAACTACAATCTATAGGGTCTGGCGTAAACGCAATTCTTTACTATGCAGCCGTAGGCCACTCTCACACTCCCTAAAGAAACCACGAACCAATTAACAACTAACCAAATTCAAATAGTTCATCTTCCAAGACCTCGGCCTAACAGGAAATACAACCTCCCTCCTAGCTAGCGGCGTGGGCGGAATCCTCATGTTCGTCGCGACCATCCCAGCAGTGCTATACATCGACCAATTCGGACGCAAACCCGTCCTAATCGCGGGTGCAATTGGCATGGGCATCTCCCACATAATCGTAGCGGCGTTGTACGGCAGTTTTGGCAACAACTGGGAGGCTCATAGTGCGGCTGGTTGGGTTGCTGTTGTGTTTGTCTGGATTTATGAGATCAACTTCGGGTACTCCTGGGGGGTGAGTCTATTTATCTTCCCGTTGGTAACGGATGGGATAGACGAGTGCTGATATATGACTGGTATACATAGCCCGGGTCATGGGTCGTCGTCGCGGAAGTATTCCCGCTCGGAGTCCGCGCTAAAGGGATTTCAATTGGGGCTTCTTCGAATTGGTTGAATAATTTTGCTGTATGTTCTTCCTTTTTCCTTCCAGGAACCCTTTCCACCTCCCCAAGTGGCGCCTTACGCATATATCGACGGTTCCTAACAATAAACCAGATCGGTCAAGCTACACCGCCAATGGTAACAACCATGAACTATGGAACATTCATATTCTTCGGGTTAATCTGTTTTATCGGGGGATTGTTCATTTACTTTGTTGTGCCCGAGACGCGGAATCTGACACTCGAGGAAATGGACGAGGTGTTCGGTGATGAGGCGGGCAATGCGATTGAAGATAGGAACCGGTTGGTCCAAATTTATACGGAGTTGGGGTTATTTAATGCTGGTGATGGTGCTGAGGTGGAGAAGGGTGGTGCTGAACATGGAGACGACGGTGGGAAGACTGATAACTGAGGTATGGTTGGGGCCTAATCTTGATGGGAGGGCTGTGTTGATGGTGTGGTAATTATTTTTATTCTAATATTGACGCGCGGCAAATGCTTGGAAGTGTATGGCAGACTGTGTAGGATATCGATTTAAAGCAGCTACATGCAATATTGAACTGAAAGTAGCCCTATTCTGGGTCCACGCGAATGTCCAGTAGAAGGTATGCTATATCAGACAACAATAGCTATCCACGTAGGTAATATATACAAAGGGAGAATAAAAAGACACAATCAATTTGGTACAGCCCTACTTCAAGCCTGGAAGTTACTGTGTCTCCCCATGTTCAACATCACCGTTCGCCTAAAACCCATTAGCAAAACATCAAACAAATCACCGGAAACAAAGGCCTTACCAAAGTCCGACTATACTTGATACCAACGTTATTCCCACTCTTCGAATCATACGGAAGCGGAGCGGTATAATTATAAGTTGGTTTTGTGTCCTTCCATGTCTCCTTAACAATATCCAGAATTCCATTACCGGCCGAACACTTGATATCGTCGCTAGTGAGAGGAGCCGGCCATATGGGAGTATACTCCGAGTATTCGCCAACAGACAGCGGACCGGGATGTGTTTCATTGAGATAAGCGTTGCTGGTATCGACATCCCAGTTAACGTACCCGGTCTTTTCGGCTAGGAAACTAAGAAGGTTGGCACCGCAGTCCCAGCGACCCAGGGAGGGCAAACCCCAGTTAGCAGAGAGGGAAGCGATAACGGAGTAATGCGTGTAGAAAGTGTCATCCTTCTTTCCCTTAAGATGATCAGGGAGAGCGCCACCGACAAGGAAGCTGTAGACCCGGTTCACGTTGGTATAGTTTCCACTCTCATCAAAGGTGAGCAAAACCAGGGTATCCTTCATGAAATACTCATTCTCCATAAGATCAGAGAGAAATTTGTTTGTCCATGAACCAGCGAAAGTGATATCGGTATCGTGGCCATCATTGGTCATGTTAGGAGTAATGAACATATATTGTGGCAACTTTTGGTTGTGAAGGTCATCGTAGAAGCTATCGAAATTCTTAATCTGGCTGAGGCGTTTCTTGTCGTCTACGACCGAGTTGAACAGTACCAGCGGGTTATGTTTGCGAACGTAATTGTCCGCACCGGTCTCGGGGTACTTTTCCTCCTGGAACCCGGTAGATGGCATGCCTTCCATGTACTCGCCCCAGGCAATTTTCTTGGTGTCGAATAGGTCTGCAATGGTTGAGACGTTAGCGGGGACTTTGTTGACCTCGTCATTGTCCATGCCGAAGTCGTCTCCGCCGGCTGAGGCGCAGTAGTTCGGTTCCGAGGGGTGAGTAATGGCCCAATAATTGTTTAGGAGAAGGCCTTTTTCAGCCAACTTGGACAGGCTAGGGTCCATGGCGGCGGTGGTAAAATCCTGGGACATTGTTATTGCTGTTGGGATGTGTCAGAGTAGGATTACTTACGACATTCTCCAACCAAATATCAACAAAACGATTGAACGAAAGACCCTTCACATTAGAAACAGGGGAAGAAGGCTTAAGAGACGCTTGATCGCGCTCAGCAAGAGGATGAGCAGCGACAACCGTCAAACCACCAAAAAGAGCGACAAGAAAGCTTCGCGTCAACATTTTTGCCGATCGAAGTTACATGCAGAAGATTAACTCAGATGCAAGAGATCTAGGGGGGGAGGTGACACATATATAGCGGAATGTCGCTCTTTCCTCGTTCAAGTCATGGAAGAATGCATTCCTACCCGGGCTGGAGACATTGCAACGCGACATTCGCCAAGTACCTTTTGTCCTGGGCGGCACGTTCAACCCCGGAAGGCCCTGACTGGCTTGAATCTTGGACCCAGCAGGCCCGAGCGTGGGGCTTCCCATTAAGCTTTATTGGTGACTTTAATTGCGCCCCGCTATCTTAATATTGCTTGCCGCACGTGTGGAATTTGGCTCTTTTTATGGGTTGAATTAAATAAGAAGGTAATTACAGTAGGCTGCCAGATTCAGTCGTAGAATATTAACAACATATCAATATAATACCTTCATATTCCCTCTTTTCTACCAAATACAGGCGGGGTAATCACTAATTAATTGAACATTCCCTATTCTAGGATATCTTTCCCGCTCCCCGCGTTGTGGCTTGGAGCCAAGGGATGAAATGCAGAATTCATCGACAAGAACAAAACTCTATATCGGTCACCAGACGGACTCCGGCGAGGGGTTGACCATGCTGAATCTTTCCCTACCGGTTCCTGTATAGGGTTTGAACTGTCATGTGTAAACCCTCGGCCAGGTCCGATGTAAACAGGCATATTCTCATTGATCTGCATTCAAAGCTGTCTCTTGTCAAGTACGTATTATAGTTTAGTTCCAAATTGAAACCCAGACAGCAACTTCACCACTTCCCCCCGAGTATCCTCCACAATCCTAACCGCGTCCTTAACCTCCCCAATCAACCCAATGCCTGCCCCAGCATAAACAACCAATCGCCCATCAGGCCCATACCCCTTATCCCCCTCCTTCCTCGCTTCATCATACCTCTTCTGCAACTCCTCAAACCCTACCCCAGCACGATGATCGTCCCACGTTTTATTCACAATAAGCCGTGGACTAAACGGCTCCGGCCATCCATAAACCCCATTGAGATGATTATACAGCAGTGTTCGAGTAGTAGACCTCGCCCCATCAGACGAATTCACGATCTCATTCTGATATCCCTTCGGGACCTTCCTCGCCTGAGGCGAAGCAAGGAATCTAGTTCCCATGGTGATCCCAGAAGCACCTAAACAGAACGCAGCCGCAGCCCCTCGACCATCCGCTATACCACCAGCAGCCAAAAGCGGGATCCCAGAGTCATGAAGTACGTCCGCAATCTCAGGAAACAGTGTCATAAGTCCCATTCCATCAACAGCACGTCCATGCCCGCCCGCCTCTGCGCCTTGGATCACAACCACATCGGGTCTGACCTTATCAGCGAGAATTTCCTTCGCTTCAGCCACCGTCCCGATCTGCAGCCATATCTTCGTCTCGGGAGACACAGAACGGAGCTTCTCCATCCATGTACTCAATTCTTGTTTCTCCCGTGGAGCGTACAGCCACGCTGTGCAGGGTTTGTAGGTTTGTATAGCTGATGCGACGCCGTCAAGGTTTCCTTCCCAAATGAGAAAGCCGATCCCGATCGGAAGAGTGGATTGGGAGGAGAGAGGTGTAGATGGACTCTTTGCAATTAGCTCTGACGCTTCTTTTAAATCGCTGGCTGGGCTATTAGATGGTCCAATGAATCCTAAGCCTCCTGTTTTTGATACTGTCACGGCGAGTTCGGGACCGGCTGTGTTACGCATGGGCGCGTTGGTGATGAGGGGGTGGGAGACCCATGGATACCAGGCTGATAGTTTCGTCGCCATTTTTAGGCGTAGAGTGCTATTGTGAAGAGAGGGTGAAAGGAGGATGTTAATATTGTTAATATTAATCTCTGGTAGGAGTCATAGAATGGAGGACAACCGAGGAAGTGAATAAGCTGGGAGATAAGCTAGGTATATATCGGCCCGCGGGTACTCCAGCTCCACCCGCTAATGCTGCATATCTACAATGGATGGTGCCATGTATAAGAACACGAAATTAAGTTGCCTGGTCAAGGCCCGTTACAAGTTCTTATCTGAGGTTACAGTCCATTTAACTGGAGGGATCTATGTTGATTCTGCTTGGTGACAAACTTGGTATTGTTCGCTTAGTACTTCGTATATAACAGTGTTGTAGGATGAAATAGGATAATAAATCTTGTTCAATAACAGTAACGAGCCATATTCTCATCTAAGTCACAAGTCTATGTATGTACGTAAATTCTCATTTCCACGAAGCACGAAATTGCCATCTTAATACCAATTGACATCAACACTCTAGGCAAATACCTTGGCTTCTCCCTCTTTCAGCTTACTGGCATCAACCAGCCGCTTAACCTCATCAGTGTAGACCTTCTTAACAGCCGCAGCATCCTTGCCAGCAGCAGTAAGACGCTCAGCCAGAGCAGCAAGCTCATCGGCCTCGATCTTGCTGATAATCAAGTCCACATCAGTCAGAACAGAGTCAACCTGGGCGGCAGTAGGCTCGCCAGACTCAGCAAAGTAGTTGACATCCTTGACAGAGCCTTTAAGAACACGCTTGTTCTTCTTAGCCGCATTCTTAGCAGCTTCCTTGGCTTTCTTGTTCTTTTCACGATCAGCCTTAGCGGCCTCTTCGGCTTCCTTCTTGCGCTGCTCCTCCTCCAACCGAGCCTTCTCCTTCTCCTCAGCCAGACGCTTAGCCTCAGCCTCTCGTTCAAGACGCTTCTTATCCTTTCCAGCACGAGCCTGCTGGCGGAACTTCTTAATTCTCTCGTCCTGGGAAAGACAGTCGTCGACCAACTTCCGGAGACGGCCAGTGTCCTCAGTCTTGCGCTTACGGCGAGCATTAGCATTCTTCTTCTCGATATGACGCTTCTGATCACGGTTCTCGTTATCATCCGGAACATCTTCATCGAGGTACTCGAACGAACGCCAGCTATCAAAGTTGTACCAGAAGTTGTAGAAAGTCTCAACCTCCTCTTGGGTACTGTTCTCGTCTCCTAGCAAAGGCACAGGCTGGACCTGAGAGAAACGGGCCTCGGACTCGAAAACGGGTCCCCAAAGCTTGAAGAATTTACCCTTAGCAACCTCTTTCTTGGACGGGGGTTCGACGTCGGCCAATTCGTCAACAGAGTCAAACTGGCGGCGTTTGATAGGATCCAGGAGTATTTCATGGGCCTTCTGGATGCACTTGAAAAAGTTGTCGTTTTCGTCGCGGTCGCCCATTGCAGCCTTCTTGTCGGGGTGGTGACGGAGCACCTTCTTACGGTGAGCACGCTTGATCTGGTCGGGGGTTGCGCGCCAGCGGTATTTGCTCAGACCCAGGACGGCGTAGTGGTCTTGGCTCTGTAGGTGGTCAGTATCTGGTGTAGCAGATGCCGTATGTTATACACACCTTCCAGTCCTTGGCTTCACGGGACAGCATGCCAATGTCTTCAGGTTCGGAGATATCATCATCCTCATCATCCTCGGTCTTCTTGACGTTGTGTTGGGCCTGGATTCTCTCGTCTTCGCTGAAGGTGCGGTGGTGACGCTTCTAGAGGGTTGTTAGACCATCTATCCAATTGTATGCCAAAACACAGTAACAGGTCATATCAGTAGACATACACGACGAGCATGAGCCAAAAAGTGAGGGCCGACAGGTTCCAGATTCCGCTGGGAAGCGCTGGAGAGAGTGCCGACGGCCTTGAAGTCCTTCTCAGCGCTCCAACCCTCAGGAAGGGATGGGAGAGTCACGTTGACAACTTGAGCAGTAGCCATTTTGACGTTGAAGCCGGTAATTTGTATTGGGGAGCTTCAACAGGAATGAGAACCAAAAAAAGGTGAGGCTGACTGACGATGAGAAAAAAAGTGCTGCAACTTTTTTCAGTGTTGTTTTTCTGCCCAGGCCCACCGCTTTTGGGTCAACCAATAAGGCTACTTGGTTTATATCTGCATTTGAAGATCATTCCATCACTTGTTCTTTTTCTCGATGCATGTCTTAATGATGTCTATTTTATGACCGACTATCTTGATTCATAGTAACTGCCAATATTTAACAGCACCGTGGCCTGACTCTACTAAACTACCTACACCTACATCCCTAACCCAGCCGAAAAAACTACCCCTCCGTCCACCAGACCATGTCTACCCCAGCTCTATCTGCTCGAGAAGCCTATCGCTATCTTCTCCGCGCTACGCGGATAGCCTTTCAAAGTTAGTTTCCTCTCTCTGCTCGAAGGACTGTGCTAATCCTGTCAATAGATGATACAAGAGTCCTACTAGCAGCCCGACAACAAGCGCGTGAACAGTTCGACAGCCATCGTCGAGTCGGCGTTGATACTCCCATGCAGATCAAGCATGCAGTGGAAGTGGCTGATCTATTGAGACATAATATTGTGCAAGGGTCTAGAGAAGCGGGGAATGAGGACGCTCAATGGCGTATGTCTATTTCCCGTTGGAATGGCTAAGATCGTGAGTGGGTGAGCTAACGGCTTATAGAGTTGAATATTCATGAGGACATTGAACGAGGCGATAATGATTCGATTAAGGTTGGCGGAAAGAAAGTTAAGGTCGATAAGCCCTGTTCGTCATAGCTGCGTCGTTTGTGAGTTCAGGGATATATGATAAACACCTTACATTGTATTATAGTCAAAGGAGATTGTGCATGGACTGTATATACCCATCTTTTTGGATTCATCGGCGTCTCAAGGGTATTCATTGAATAGAGTGTAAAATAGACCAACAACGCCATCCGATATTTTATGCCCTTCCCAAACGATAGGAAAATTATCATTACATACAATTAATCACCAGACAAACTCGAGTACTGAACCTCCCCGCTCCCTGGTGGTGGTGCGACGGCATAACTGCGCTTCGGTTGCTCTGGTGCAGCGGCTTCACCAGCAGCCGTAAGAGCCTTCTTCTCCGAGCGTGGTCCAGGCATAGTGCCCACAGTCTGTCGACCCTCTCGAGCATTTTTCAGTCGCTCCTCACGATCCATGTTATCCAGAGGCTTAGGCTTGCCCCAACGTACCCGTAGCGGACAACCTTCAATAACAGCCTTGCCCTGACAAGCCTTCGCAGCCTCCTCAGCTCCAGCGCGAGTCGCATAATTAACAAAGGCACAATGCGAGCGATGCGAACAGATCAACGATCGTAGCTGACCATATTGAGAGAAAAAACCCCTCACGGCGTACTCAGGAAGATCATCCTCGATACCTGTAACAAAAAGGGATGTAATATTCGGATCAGCTGGTGGAAGGATATCCTCCGCAGTAGGCGGAACCTGAGCAGTACCAGGGAATGGCCGCCCTCCACGACCGCCTTTCATTCCACCCCGACCAGGTAATGGCGTCCCTCTCCTACTTTCACTTGTGCGAATGGGCCCAGGTCCATTTCCATACCGACTGTGTACCTGTGGCGGTCCCGTTGACTGCGGCTGCGTTTCCACTTCCTCGTCAGGCGGCGCTTCCAATCGTCGAGGTTTCCGATAATAAGGTTCACTATTTGCAAGTCGTCGAAGCAGTTCTCGGGCTTTTTCATCTGTTTTCTCATATTCCTCCACGGCGCCCCGCCCTTCTTCAATCTCCTTCTCATGTTCCTGCGCATAGTATTCTCGATTGATTGTACTTTGCGGACCAGGTGCAACCATTTTAAGCGCCGCATCACGAACGACAATCGGAAGACCAAACGATAAATCAAGCATACAACATTGACAGCAATTTTTTAATCGCGCGCATGTAAGGCAGATGCTTGTTCTTTTAGTACGGGCCGTGCGGTCGGCTTTCCAGCGGAAAATAGTGAACGGACGTGTACACTGTGAAGTCAGTATATTTAGTGAAAGATGTAGACTTGGGAACATACAATCTTGCATTCCGCGCCATGGTCTTCCTTCAGCATTTGCACGTACGGGTTTTCTGGGAGGCAATTCTCACACACGGAGGGAAAATCGGTCGACTCCCATCCGGAGCGGTTCAGGTCTTGTTTGATTTGTGGAGGAGGCATATTGTTTGAATCTGAGCCTGTGGCACCCAAATAACAAACCGAGAGATGATATCTGGGCAGCAAGAAGACTGCTTCACTTGATGCTTGAAGGCGGTGGATTTAGTCGAAGCCACAGCTCATGTGATATTATTAATTAATAAGCAGAGTAGGACCATGTGGCTAGTGAATAGTTAAATTACACGTGACAAAATAATCAGGCCATTTTAGCCACGGCCGGAAGTGCCGTGACCCGAGCACCGCCGCAGCAGCCACAACTCGGAAGCAACTTTCTCCGGCATCACCCCAGGTCGATTCCCGATTAGGATTAGCGCCGAATGTGATTCTCTCCTTTTGGTCTCGAATTTGTCGACTTTTTGCGATTTCGTTTTCTTTCTGTTGCCTGTTATTTCAGTCTCTTTGGGGTTTGTGGGTTCAATTTTTTCAATTTGGGATTTTTGAGTTATTAATTGACCTTTCCCCTGTCGTTTGCCTGGACTTTCAATTCTCCCCCTTTTACCCCGTCGCAAAAGTCCATACCAAAAATGGCTCCCTCGCAATTGGAACAAGAAGATCATGCACGAGATGCTGCATTCAACAAGGCTCTTCATGGGAAGTCGGCTAAGGCTCAGGGTGGCTTTGCTGCCATGCGTGGAAAGGATGCTGCTGCCCAAAAGGCCGCTGTGGACGAGTACTTCAAGCACTGGGATAACAAGGCCGCTGAGGATGAGACACCTGAAACTCGTGCGGTGAGCATGCTGTGCTGCCAATTTCCAAGGGTTCAATGCTAATTTACAAATGATATAGGCCCGAAGAGCGGAATACGCCACTTTGACCAGACAGTACGTATTTTGGAGACTCCCAAGAACAGTTGGTTTACGCTAACCGTCACAGCTACTATAACCTTGCAACCGACTTCTATGAATACGGATGGGGCTCGTCATTCCATTTCTGCCGCTTTGTTCAAGGCGAACCCTTCCTCCAAGCCATTGCTCGTCACGAACACTACCTTGCTCTCCAAATGGGCATCAAGAAGGATATGAGGGTATTGGATGTCGGTTGTGGTGTTGGTGGCCCAGCTCGTGAGATTGTTCGGTTTACGGACGCCAATGTTGTTGGTCTGAACAATAACGACTACCAAATCGAGCGTGCCACTCATTACGCCCAGCGGGAGGGTCTTTCTCACAAGCTTAGCTTTGTCAAGGGTGATTTCATGCAGATGAAGTTCCCCGATAACTCTTTTGACGCCGTTTATGCCATTGAGGCTACTGTCCATGCTCCTGAGCTGGAGGGTGTGTACCGGGAGATCCAGCGTGTGCTGAAGCCTGGTGGCATTTTTGGTGTCTACGAATGGCTCATGACTGATGAGTATGACAACGATAATGCGGAACACCGGAAGATTCGTCTTGGTATTGAGCAGGGTGACGGTATCTCGAACATGGTCAGGGTCTCGGAGGGCCTGGATGCCATCCGAAACGCCGGCTTCGAGCTCATCCACAACGAAGACTTGGCTGACCGTGATGATGCGGTGCCCTGGTATTACCCTCTTGCTGGATCATTCAAGCATATGACTTCTGTTTGGGATGTCTTCACTATTGCTCGAATGACTTGGTGGGGTCGCGGTTTAGCCCATCGTTTCGTTGGTGCTATGGAAACCATTGGCCTCTTCCCTAAAGGATCTCAGAAAACTGCTGACAGCTTGGCCTTGGCCGGTGATTGTCTAGTTGCTGGAGGAAAGAAGAAGTTGTTCACTCCGATGTATCTCATGGTTGGTCGCAAGCCCCAGTAAAAGGCTTCTCCAGTCGTTCTGCCATGGAATAAACGAATGCCCTGTACAGAGAACCAACATCTTTAACACATAGCGGCTTTAATATTTCCCTTTATATTTCTTTGATTGTCATTATTATCTCATGCCGCCAGTCATCAATTTGTTTCCCCCCACCAGGGTACGAGTCACTGCTCTGTACGTGTATGGTGATGATATTGTTCTTTAGTTGGCTCTACTGAATAGATATATAATGTCTCGCCACCGGGTTTTCTCCAGCAAAAAAAGGAATTATAAAACTTGTTTGTTCCTGCGGTTGTAATAAGAACCCGGAGAACCTTAATCAGTCTTAGTACAGTCGCAGCAACGGCTTAAGTCCAAGTCATCGCTCCTGCGAATACCCAATGCAAGGACCAAAATAGCGATTGACAAGACAAACTGGATTAATTAGAGAAAAGTCTCTGGAAAGCAGCTTGGCTTGGTTACCTGGAAGTATGGGACGGGACGGACCGTATAAAGACCAAAGGACCGAGTCTGGAGCAGATTGTGTTGCTGTTGGGTTGAAGGGACTCGGTTGCGACTTTAGAGTGTTCGTGTAGGCCGTCTTACTATGTGCTTCGATATATAAATTGTTGCAGTTCTACTACCTACTGCCCCAATGAGCCATGTCAAGGTCGAATAGCTTCAAATTCCTCTTAGCCACGACTTCATCAACTTAACATTCAACCTACCTGGATAATTAGTTTTAATGGACTCTATATATACCATTTTATCCAGAGGGATATAGGTTGTCGTCATCAATATACTAATTGCCTATTTGCAGCATGCGAACCCCTGAGGCTGACCGAAGTGAGTGTCGATCTCAGTGGGGGCCAAAACAGTGAGCATGTTACTGATAGGTAGGTATTATTTCAAATCACTCACAAACGAGATGCAAACAATTACTGTCTATTTTTTACTACGAATCCCTCTATTTTCTTTTGTCACTTTACTCTGTTAGATGGTATAATATACCATGTCGTCCAGCGACAGTGAAAGCGACCGTTCGTCTTCTCCAGATCAGGATGAAAAGCACAGAAACCTTAGTTCCGAGCTTCGTGATGCCATCGAACAGGACTCGACTGACGATGTGGAGAGACTTCTCCAGTACGACGGTGCAGTTGACGTACGGTTCACCTATCACTTTAAAAATAGGAAAGATAAATCCCCTGGAACTACACCATTAATCTGCGCTGCAGCACTTGGGAAGGATGTGATTCTGCAGCGGCTCCTGGACCATGGAGCCAGTCTTGATGACATGACCCAGGAAAATGGCTCAACCGCAATTCACTTGGCTGCTGAACATAATCAGGTCGGGGCAATTGACATCCTTCTCAAACATGGGGCGTCCATCAATGATCTTAATGATTTTAATTACACGCCTTTGATCTACGCGTGCTGGGCAGGTAACCTTGAAGCTGCCAAGCTGCTTGTTAGCAAAGGCGCCAATCCCGCCTGTATTGATTATAAACGATGGAACCCTCTCAGCTGGGCATGTAGATATGGACACGCTAATATTGTCCGTTTCCTGCTAAGCCTTGATCAGATTGGCAAGGTGGGCTCTACCGATCGGAAGAATTTTCTAAATCAGCAGGACGATGAAGACTGGCCTTCTATCAATATGGCGATCCTCAATGAACACTATGATTGCGTGAAAGAACTTCTCTTACAACCTGATCTTGAGGTAACCATCATGGACAATGAGGGCGATACCGCCTTGTCGACGGCGGCCAGACAAAATGCCATTTTTATCATGGTGCAGATTTTGGGGAAGGAGGCCTATTTCCCCGATAACCCTGTGAGCCGCTCGGTGTGCCTTGCAACGCCCTCTGAATTTGGTTGTATTGAGAGGTCGCTCATGACAGGTGTCGAGCAGGCAATGCGAAATGTACAGGAGCAGGATAGAGCGTTGTTCTGGGCAGTTGCCAATGGGAGTCTGCAGGTGGTGCAGAAATGCCTGGAACGTCAGCCAGAGTTGATCAGATGGTCACGCGCAGGCGCAACTTGGCTTCATATTGCTGCCAAGTATGGAAGATGTGAACTTATCAAGATGTTTGTTGCTCGTGGTCTTGATGTCTGCGCTGAGGCGGATCGAAGTACGACGCCTCTCCACCTGGCTGCTGAAGGGGGCCACCGCATTACTGTCAAGTATATTCTGGAGATTCTCCAGGGAGTACTCGGCCATCCTGCCCGCAAATCAGGACTAGGGGACTCACCATGTCCGGGACTGGAACTGATTCGATTTATCATGAAGAAGAATGATGACGGAGAATCGGCTATCACGCTAGCCGGAAAATCTAGGAATAGAGGAGCTAGTGATATTTTGTGGGGTGAGATAGAAACATTCGCAATGACGACTCCCAGCTTTCTTGAATTTCTTCCAATGGATCCAGAGAGCCTATCAGAAATGGCTGCACAATTTGAAAGACCGGGTGATGAACGAATCTTGAAACTTCTATTGCAGCACACAACCAAAAAAGATCGCTGTTGGAGACCGCACAATTGGACAGCTTTGCACTGGGCGGTTGATAGTTCCCGGCCAGTCCTCGTTTGGTGGCTTCTGTCTAATGGAGCACACTTGAGAAGCGAAGAGATACAGTCTGCATTACAAATTGTGAAGAACAAAGCCAATGATGGCTATAGGGTTTCAACAGTAGACCTACTTATAGCCGATCTCCTGCAAAATCCCCCAATGATATCAGCTCATGCGACCAATGAAGACGACTATCATCTCCCAGAGTTGCCGACCCTCCCGGACAATCACCGGGAGTTCCTTGAGCAGGAAGGAATTATTGTCGACTTTTATTGTCAGGATGGAACTGTTGACTTTCGTTATAAAAGGAGGAGTCTCCGTGAGGTAATATATGAGCGAGGCCCTAACGCAATCATGGAAAGTTCTGGGCGGTACAACTGCAACGACTTGGATGAGCTCAAGAAGCAAATTGATATTGCCCAAAAAGTGCCTCATCTAAATAACTATGCCACCGCCGGGATTCCAAGGAGGACAACGTCTGAGACAATCACCGACGCACGAGATACAAGGAAGCTGAACGGTCGCACCGAAGCACACTTGCCTAAGTATTCTGAAGTAGCAGAAAACGAACTTGGAGAAAGTTCCAAAGACAGTCAGGAACGACGTAACTTTCGCTGGATACATGTTCCAGCTCATAATGTACGAAAGCGTCAGATATAACTTCCATTGTCGATACAAATGCTAACGCGTTAACCAGATGAAAATAATCGAGGTTGGTCGCATGGATTTCAAGCGTGATGTAGACTGATCGCAGTACAGAGCCTCATTACACGCATTGTAATCGATTCTGGAAAGACAAAACGGCAGCATGGCCCTCTGGCTAATCTGCTAAGTCAGAGTTTGATCGAGGTTGCTGCGGGTGGTGGAAAGCGCTATATTAAGCCACAATTTATTGTATGTCCCCTGCGTCTTACACCTTGTCATCGAGAAGCTGATTTCATTAAAGAGAAGAACTATTGGAGATATACCAGAGCGACCAAAAAAAGACCAAAAGGTCCAAAACAATGATTCGGATGATGATAGCAGCGACGACGACAATACCAGCAGCAACAACACAGATGAGGAAACAGAGGATACAAGCTCAGAGGGCTCTTCAGGTACATTCGCCGATGACAGTGTTGCTCTATATGTATGTCACCTACGGCTTTGTCCCCTCATTCTTACTGATCAACATATTAGATTCCCTTTTTAACTGTAGCGGAGATTCTGGAATCAACGGACAGCTCTCGAGGGAAAGGAATTCAGCGACCGACTGTCATGTCACGCACTATGCAGCCGATGGGGACTGATGAGAAAGATCCTTGGAAAACCCTGCATGAACGTATGACTTTAGACCAATATTATTACACTACCGTCCCCGACAGTACATCCCGAGATTATGACCAAGTCCTCTCACGCTATCTAGCATGGCAGGAGTCTGAACACTTACACGATAGGTTGAAACCTTCGTCTGAAAAGGATAGAGAAAGTGAACTGCTCCCGATCAAGGTTTTTGCGGTCGACCAACTATGGATGTGGATTATCGACGACGGTAGGTGATCTACTTTTGACTTCTAAGGGTCCTCTCAATATGTCAATTTCTAACATTATAGCAGCAACCATAGTTACTGCCTCCACCAGTGACTTCGAGGGCTTTGTGGATACTGTTTTTGATGCCCTTGTTTTCGAAGAGACCAAAGGTGGATATCCTCGCCCTCATTCCGTGCGGCCCATGATGAATTTTATTTTAAGCATTGTTACTGGTCCGCAAATGCAGAATGTGCCTGTTCTAGGAAAGAGAAAGCTTAAGCAGCCGTTGGAAATATTTCGCGAATCGATTAGGCATGTGGTAAGTTCTCTCCTTACTTTACAGGCAGCCCCCAAGAAAATTGCGCTGATGAAGGCACAATGGCAGGCTGATATTGAAACCAAAATGTCTCGAAGTTTTATCGACTCAGTAGTAGGAGGATATACCACATTATTACCAAAACGAGATGTGGGAAAGGAGTATCGTCTCCTGTATGAGATCAAGGATATACGCGAAGAACTCACAATACTGAAGACATTGGCCGAAGTCCAAGCCATGGTTTGGAGGCAAGCTTTCAACACAAGTGAAGGCTCTGAATCTGAGTACAGCCAAGTTCAGAGTCCTCGCCAGAATCTCCTGGAAATCAAAGAAGCAGCTCGGGAGGCGGAGTCGGTACAAGATGCGGTTGGTTGACAGATTCTGTAAGAGTGGCATATTACTGATGTTTACAGATCACTACTCTCCTGGATCTGCGACAGAAGCATGCTGGCAATCAGGATGCCGAATTCGGACGCCAACAAGCCAATACCACCATGGTGTTTACCATCGTGACTATAATCTTTGTAAGTAGCAAAAAGATACTCATCAATCTAGCATTTCCTGACTGCCATGCTAAACGTTGTCGCAGCTTCCTCTGTCATTTCTAGCTTCACTTTTCGATTTGAACGTGGCAGAATTCCCTCACGAATCAGGCGATGTCCAGTACAAGGCTTCATGGGTATTCCCCATCATCTGTAAGTCTTGAAACATCATCCCAGGGGCATCGTTTGAAACTAAAGATCGAATAGTTGGATGCGCTGTAGGAGTGTCCCTTCCATTGATAATAATCGCTTTCAACGTGAACGAGCTTATCATGATCCCATTTAATCGTTTACGGGCGTCGTCAAACGTACGGAGGCGCTCAGGCCCGTTCTCTGTCCGGCCGCTGACAGAGGAGACTATGGATGACTCCACGGACAGGATTAACCCCATCTCAATGTACTCTCTCTCGGGAGATGGTAAGGCTAATAGGATATCTTCCAATCAGTCCTTTGGAAATCCTATCACTTCAGTCTATAACACGGTACTGGAAAAATCCCGCCACAGAAACCAACAGACGGATGATTGTGAAAGGGGCAGGAGATAAAATAGTCGCTGTGCATTCTTCCTCGGTTGTGTAATTCTTGCGTTTAATTTACTCAGCCGATTTCAAGCTGGACGTAAATACAGCCTGCTTGGCCTTCTGAGAGTCACCCACGATATTTAAAGTACGCATAGTACATGTCTTCTACTATATACAACTATAATGGAGCAGTTGACAAGCACTATGCTCAATTACTCACTCTCAATTCTGGTAAAGAGGTGGTTCTTCCCGCGTCTACAAACTGTCATGACTTTCTACAATGCCCCAAAGCTTCCCACTCTTTCTGTCCTAGGAATCTGTAGCCCGAAGTTGCATAAGAGCAATTCAAAAATTGAACAGAAGTCAAGTTCCCAAGAATCCATATCCTTCGGAAGGAAGACACTTCTTCTGGTATGGTGCCGAACATGGGGCTTACATTGTTGAATAGAATACTGTCTACGGAGACGTTTCCAATCACTTTTCATAGGGAGTCGGGATATGATCGAGTTTTGCTATGACAGAAGCGAATCCTGCAAGGGCTGTATTTCTTGTGGTTGGACGCTTGGCCAGCAAGTGCAATGTCCTTACTCAAGCTAGGTCAAACACTTCTATGGGCAAGCAGGGACTATGGTCTGTTTGCTCTGTTGTGGCCATGAAAGTGTTGTTAAAAATGGAGCTCTAGTTGGGATGTCTGATAGGAATTTATTATCTATTATCATATTTTGTGAATAAGTTTCAGCGCCTTGGGAGATAAACTGAGGAAAATGCCAAATGGGTCAAGTTTCTGCAAGAAAGGTTTAAAAGCTCACGGTTACAGTTTTGAAGATGCAAAGGAGCTTTAGATAGACTTGCGTCTTCTTGGGATATTTCCGAAACTAGACGAGAAGGGTAGGTTAGTGCCTCCTAAGAAGAAACAACAGATTGGCTAATGTATTAGTGGGTCTTGTTATGAAAGAAAATGAAACTCCATTAGACCAGGTCCTCTTAGGCAGCTATACAGTGTTTTTAGTCATATAGTTGAGATTAAGAAACTACTATGCATGATGTGAGATTTATAGGTATGTAGCAGGTAAACAAAGAAATCATAGCAATAAGACTTATAGGTAAGGTACCTAGGTATGTTAGGGCTAGTGTTGGAATATCAATGATCGGCTGCAGTAATAGTTGTAACTTAACACCAGCCAACTTAAAGCACCAAGGAAATAAGACATAGAGAAACACGAAGGATCATATCTTTGTTCAACCCATGTTCCTCTTTCTTTATGACAAAAGTAATGCCAGTGTTTCCCTTTGTCAGTATTAGTCAAAGTCTTAAGATACGGAAAGCTACGTTAATGTGTGCAATCAAAGGTGTATCTAATGATATAAGGCAGCCAAGTCCTCCTGGAGCTTTAGGGAAATATTCAACAGATTTTTAGATTCCTGTCCAGCTTTTTAGTCGGTTTCTCTCTTGCTCCTGCATAACTGAATATCCGCTGTTCAACAATCTCTTGTCTTTCCAAATCACTATCCTCATATCCTTCAGGCTAAAACATACACCTCCGCAAAAATGAACCCAGATCTGCTCAAGGAAGCTCTTTCTGAAGTGATCCGTACCTTGCAGGGTCCTTTGGTGGTGCAAGGTCAGACTTTGGGAAACCGGAGGCTTGGGGTTATAGGAGGGTATTGTGTTCAGCATTACCTAGGCAGTCATAATCGACCAACTTAGGTTTGTCCTGACCATCTTTTGATTGCACCCCTTTTTGACATGTGTATCTCTGATATTCATTTCACAGGATGTTGATATTTTGATCGAGTTTAACTATCCAACAGAACTGCTTAAGCACGCAGTTGCCAACGCCAATCCGTGCCATTTTCAATACGATGCCGGTGTTTTATTTCACCGCTCCCGTCACACCTTTGTCCAGGTGGATCTGATTTCCCACGAAATAGGGCTGCCTTACAACCACATCGAGTTGGGTATAGATATATCGGCTGAAATAACAAGGATCAGTAACATCCAACCCGACAACCCACCGTTTATGTCGGTGAAGGACATGGTTTCCTTGAAGGTATATTGTTGTGGCGCGAGACCGAGTGCTGAAAAAAGCTTGACCGATATAGACGACATCATAGCGCTAACCAACATACTTCCCACGTTCGTTACTTGGGAACCATGGCAGCGTGACGCTATTCGAAAGGGACTGGAAGATGTTGTCAGAATCTCCGGAGTGCCGATAGATGTCTGGGAAGACGGTCTTTGTCTTTAATAGCTCGATGGATGGACCTGGGCATTAAGATGCTTCATCTTCCTCTGGTTCTTGATGCGTGATGTAAAGCTGGGATTTGTCAAGGCGTTTTAGGTTATACCAATTTTCCATCAGTGAAGCCTTACGTTTTGTATCGAGGTCAAACTGGATTGCTTGAAAGTTTCAGTAAACACCAAATGAGTGACTATGTACTGCAAAATAAGAAAATCCAAGAACTCATGAGGAAGGAGATGAAGCCATATCATACAACATAGCGAGAAGACTAAAAACAGTAGTAAAAAAAAAAGAAAAGAAAGCAATAACTAGAAACTGTGCCCATTTCATTGGTCCATTTCGCATTTCTCCTCAGAAGCCAGAAATACGCGGGCTCCTTTATCCTTATCACCAGAAACGGTGCCGCTTATATGGGCATCCCTATTTGTCAAGACTCCAAGCATTCCTCCTATATTCTAAACATCCTCGATCTCCACTCATCATGCTTCATCGCCCATGGAAAGGCTGTATCCGGAAGTGTACCCTTCTTGATCAAATCCTCGCGTAGGGGGGAAATGTGCTCGTTGTGGGAGTCCGAAATTCCGATACCTACCTCCCTGTGAATCTTCCATATCTTTCCAAACGGAGGCTTTAGCGTATCAGGGCTGAAAAACCCTTCATCCATTGATACGATGTATACGTATTCACCCATATAATACACGTATCGCTGCCAGAACAAACCTCGGTCGAGCATTTCCCATTCACGCGCAATGATGAGAAACAAGGATTCAGTATAACGGCTGGGAGTTGGAATCTGGACTCTGCAGCCTGGCAGGGTAAAGCGACCAAAACCGAACCTAGGGCGGTTTTCGGGAAGTCAGGGATCAGTTGCTAACATGTAGTTGGGATCGTCCGGCTCCGGGTCCTCGAGGCTCAAATCCGGAAGCTCCCAGAGGGCCTCAGACTTTCGATGTAGGCATAGGTCTGGATGAGTGGATTCCTGTTGAAAGCGATTGTAGGCGTCTTCAGAAAGTGCCGAGTCTGGTGTCTAAGGGTTCCTGTACAAGTGGAACCAGTGAGCGGCCCATGGAACTGTTTTTGTCATTTCCTCTTTCTTCGTTTCCTGCCACTGGCATCTAGTGGGGAAATATTCGCCGTCAGAGAAGCCCACGTCCTTCAGTACCTGGATCGCCGCGTCCATCTGGTGATCAGGGATGACGAAGTCACTGTTGAGAGTTAGTCGTCACGTAACACATCGAATCAATTTATGCCCAAACTCACCGCCATGACGACAGGAACACCATATGTGCTTAACAGGCAGGTGTCCCAGAGAACACTCGGGATTCCAGCCGCACGCAGAACCTTATCTACTTCAACAATCAACTCGTAGTACTCGACATATCCCGTATACTTAAACTCCGACATAGTGTGTTTGAAAATAGATCAGATGCTCTTATCCGTTGAGTAATATTGTCGGCGTTCTAGAGTAGAAAGAGAAACCTCAAGATCTAAGGAGGCATATTGGCCTCTTCTTATACCTCTGGTCAGCACAGAATGGCACAAGAGACCAAATAAAACCATCAAAGAGCATAGATGATATGGGGCGTTCAATGAATGATTCCGATTTATTGCTGATCTGGCTGGTTGGATACTCGGAGTCTTGACTCGGACAAAGGAATAGGCACAGCCTAAAAGTCAAAGATACTTTCCTATACCAAGTCCGGGGAGTCAGCCAAGGGATACTTTTAGGTTTTTGTTCCACTGATTTTGAGTTCCTTTTAGGCAGCCCGTTATTTAAGCCTCTAATTAAAAGAGACAATGAAGTATCATGAAAAGAGGGTTCTCCAGAACTTCCTCTTCCGGCTTGGATCCATAGATAGTAACGTCCATTTATTATTGTCCTTTACAATAATAGCTCCAGGTTTTCTGCTGCTAT
The DNA here is from genome assembly GCA_003589665.1 of Aspergillus sclerotialis. Taxonomy (NCBI): domain Eukaryota; kingdom Fungi; phylum Ascomycota; class Eurotiomycetes; order Eurotiales; family Aspergillaceae; genus Aspergillus; species Aspergillus sclerotialis. Next base: position 12,828 of record MVGC01000157.1, on the reverse strand, counting down.
TTCTTTCTTTTAATGTAAGCAAGCCTATAAAACGCTTAATAGGGTATTAGGCCTATATATCACTCGGTTATAGTTCTTTGTTCTAAAAATAAAGATTATTCGGCTTCATTGAATATAATTATAAAATAAATAATGATAGTAGTAAATGTTAATAAAAAAGTGTATGTAATCCCTATATTTCTACATTGGTGCTTTATGAGAAGCAGATGCTTAGACTAACAATTGCGGTCGTAGTTTCACCCGTGCGCAGATCCTTGGGATAGTAGTGAAACCATAGTTCATAGACTCGAGTTACTGTTTATGATATTCTCACTATCGGAAGTATACTTCCAATTAAGGGCAATGTCCCAATTGGTCTCCTTGCAAGGATTGCGTAGAATATCCTTTATGGCTTTTGAGGGCTTTCACTATGCTGTTACGCCACATCTGAGTGGATTTGCATATTCCAAAAATAGTGCGATGCCAGACAAAGCCACTCAGCTCCGTATATAATCCGGCCCTAGTGTATATCAAGTGCATGTGGCCACAAGTCGCAAGGAAGAAGTCTCATGAATTAGAATAGCTGGGGAGCTTAGGATTGCTCCCCAAAGTGTCAGATATTTCACCCCAACATTATATCAAGGATAAAGCACGGCAAGAACCAGCAGATTACATATATCTATTACAAGGGCAAAGCAGGTTGAGCGTGTCTAACCAACGGGCACGGGAGACCTGACCAAATCATAATAATATAAAGGCTGACATAACAACAATGAAGTATTAGTTTATTTTTCTGTATAAGTTTGTAATTCAACTGGGCGATTTTTCTTTACTCCTTTGGTACAAAAAGCCAGATAATCCCGCCCGCAGTTTGAATTCGTTTCCGAGTTCGAGTCCAACACTGATTCAGAGTCTAACTTTGGCATTTAGTGGCCATCAAACAAAGCTCCAAATCTCTTTGAAACATACCAGTAACGTCTTTTTCAGCTTTTCATCCGGGCAAAGCCAGATGGAAAGGGCCCGTCTACCAATTGGAGAGAACCCTGCATCAACCTCCAAATCCATCAGGGACCTTTGCGTCAAAATGCCTCTATGATGCTTTTTTCGCAGAGTATCTCGATTGGTATCCGGCCAGCCCGATGTCTCTCCTCGAAGTGATGGTTTTTCTGTAGAGCCTTCGGGAACCTCATTAAACGATCCAGCGCAGGGATTATGATTATTCCATAGACGATCGTTAGCTTTTGTAATGGTAGCTTGCTGTAATATTGCCCTGGCGACTAGCATGATGCGCTGTACCTAGAAATCTTTAGGTCTTTTCTGTCAACGCGAAATTCCTTAATAATACTGAGGATGTTAGGAGGGCTAATGCGAACAGCACCCGCCTCTAAGGACTAAAACCAACGGGCGTAGCTTTAGTGAATATCGACAGACTCTCTTTTTTCGTAAGCGGATTGTATCGATGCTGTTATTGGCTGGTCAGAATGGGATGACGGACGGATAGGTATGCATTTGAAATGATTGAAAATATGGGCAAATGAAGGAAGGGAAGAGAAAACTCACAATATGAAAGAGAGCTCGCAGCCCGCTCTACCGGCGCACTTAAAGACTTCTCTGTCTCAGAAACATCGCCTTCTTGGTCGTATCAATCTCATTTTCTCTTCGATAATCGTCGTCATCGTCATCATTAGACCAATAGCAAAAATCACTCGCGCTATGATATGAATAATACCTTCGTAGCCTGCAGCCTAGGCATGCAGTCCATTAGGACCACATAATGGAAGACAGTCCAGATAGATCTCATCTACTTTGGTAAAACGGTCTATGCTATTTTTTACAGAGTGTCTCCAAACCTATTGGACATGATGGAGTATTTTCCACCAATATTGCTCAGACACTCGTCTTCCCGGTCAGCCTGTAGCGCAAGCCTTGAATTTGCCAGGTCATCCGGGATGTAGCATGTAAGTCAGAGATTGCAGAGGGGCTTTCTCTTTTGAAATAACGGTAAAAGTAATTATCTAGTTTAGCAGTTCGCCGTCTAAGCATATCACTTATACCACTAGACTAAAAAGCCTCAACTGGGCAGTTGTCAGTCCTTATACTCCAACACACCGCCTTAAGGTCTAATTACTGCTCCTTAATTTATAGGTTGGTGGCTTATCTTGTATAAAGGTTTTATGGAGAATGGTAGAGGAAGAACGCGATACCATCGCTTTTATGTAACAATATAAACCCGGGCTAACCCCGGCTTATAACCTCTAAGTATATTCACTTATGTCACTAGAGCTAAAAAGCCTCAGCTAGGCAGTTGTCAGTCCTTGTACTCCGGCACGCCGGAGAGGGCTGTCCGTGAGGACTGGGCTATGGTGGACTAACTAGGTGTGTTGGTATTATATAGAAGCCACTGATAATGTATTAATAATTATCGGTTCTTTTGCTTTTGTACTTTATCTTGTTGGCGATCTGCTGTGCTATTATATCAGTTGCCGACAGGTTATACATATATCGTTTGAGGCAGTAGTTTTTCCCCAAACGGTGTACGGGTTTTAGTCACAAGAATAAGCTGTGCTGAACTGGTAATTCTATAAACGCTAGATACTGTATAGACTTCTTTTGGTTTGTCTAGTGCTGTACATACGACCACAGGGTGTGGAAAACAGGGCTTCTTGTCCGCTTAGCCGTACTTAACCTACAATCCGGAGAGCTGTATTGAAGTAAAAGGAGAAGGACAAGAGTAGTATATCGTGCCAGAGTACAAGCACAAGTAAGGGGGACTTGACCACCTACGCTGTAAAGGCTTCATAAGAAGACCAGAGCGGTTGGAGTAACCGGTGGGCATTCGTCTTATTAAGGGTTATTTACTGAAGATGAAGGGAAGGGCATGATATTGCCTAACCCTACCCTAAGCCCTTCCTAATTAGGACATGTCAAGTGACAACCCCCCCCCCCAAACACAATTTTTTGTTTCTGTTTTGGTTTTATTTACTTCTTCCCTTTTCCTCTGCACAATCTCAACCACAATCAGCAGCATCAGCAGCATCACTAACAACAACAACAACAACAATAATAACAGAAACGTCCATCAAAATGATGCAACAGGTAAGGCAACCCGCCGGAGAGGTTGCTAACGCTGGGGCCGGAGGACAGGACCCCAACCGCGGACGTGGAAACAGACGCCCATGACGCGGACCCCAGGGAAAGAAGAAGGTACGTCTTGATAATCTCAATAAGTCTTCAAGTACTAATGTCTATTTAGCGTACCTGCCGCCACAAGTGCTATGTGTGCGGCAAGAATGGCCATCACGCGAATGAGTGCTACTTCGTCAGAGGTATAACCACTCTGGTGAGTCATACAGCTTTAAGCCCCATCCATATCGTCACTGGTCTGATAGTAGTATAGGGTGCTCTTGCTAGCAGAATCGCCCGAGACCGTCGTGGCCGTGGTGGTCGTTTTGGCCTTGGTCGTGGCGGTAGAGCGAATGCCTTCGCGCATCTAGACCCGATGGATTTGGAGTAGGTTTCTCCCAAATAAGATCATGACTGTGCCTGACTGTTAATAGTGCCCTGATCCAAATCCTGCAGCAGCAGCAACAGCAACAAGAGGACCATCCTATGAGGAAGTTGCTATATCAAGTCTCTCTTTCTGTAAGAGCTAAAGGCTGACTAAAGACTATTAATAGACGAATAAAGGCCTCTTTTCTTTTCGAACTTCGATGCCAGTGTACCTTTTGCCCTCAACTGAGGTTTTGAACGGCACTGGATAGCTTTCATATATCGGGGTTTGTTTGTCTTCTATTTGCTGCGGACAGTTAGATGAGGCAGGACTCATGAGGATGGACAAATATGGCCCGTTCATGATTGATGAAGCTTGGGATATGCAACGCGTTGCTAAAATTGCCCTCGCTATTGCTCTTCAGTGATACTAGTATGGTACCTATCCCGATCCCATTGAGCTGTGAGAAGGCGTTAAGAAGTCCTGGGTGGTTTGAGCAATCCGGTTGCCCACCCACCTTACCTAGGTCCACAGGACCAGGACCATCTGTCCGTACTTAGGGCTTATGGACCAGGACTTCTCTCCCTTCCAATCCTCGCATACTGGTAGAAGGTGTATGTATACTAATAATCGACATATTTGAGGCAAAACACACAGCTGAAAATGAAGATGCTATATCGAGTACCTACTCAACTTCTTTCTGTTCTGCTAGTCATGTCTACACTCTAAGCATCCATAGCTTTTAATTTTATACAGACATAGTAACTGGTTCTCTTATCTTTGGATCTTTGGGTCCACTACTCTATACCAGCTGAGTGTTTTGCGTTCTAGTCAGTTTTTAAGGATATCTGCGCATAGCTATGAAGTGATAAGTCTCAGTTATAATATATATAACTTGATACAATCATTAATATAAGCTCCAAACTGGGGATTAGTAATTAGTAATTATAAGCAGGGAATCATAGAATGTATATTTAAAGCTAGTATTAATAGTATTATGCCATTGTTTAACTTAATAAGTAACAGTTTTTTATTACAGATTGGTCAAGCTAACATGAAATGCTTGACATATCGCTCATAATTTTATGTAATAACCCTAGATTAATAGAGAAATCTTTGAAGCAAAGGCTGCACGTTTTAAATTCATCTACTACCATACAACATTGAAAATGATTGGCTCGGGCTTGCTAAGAACTGGAGCAAACACGGATTCACCTAGACTCAACAGGACCTGGAGTAAGAAGAAATACTACGTTGGTCTCGGCCTTGAGACCTGAGATAGAAGAATACAAACTCGGTCTCGGCTTCTCGGATTCAACAGGGCCTGAGATGGAAAAAAGATAAACGGTTTTTGATACGATCTAGGAAAAAGAAACCCTGGTGGTGTGACACCAAACAATTAAAAAGCAAGAAGGATCGAAGAGAAAGGGAACTCATTCCGCAGCGTACTCCGGTAATGGTCTGCTTAGAAGCCAGCATGCAAAGAAATCCCACGGCGCTGTAGCCCCCTTTTCGAAACTAAAAAGTTTCGACTGTCGAATTACCAGTTGATCATTATCCATACATGCGTAAAAAAGTCGCGCATGCTGTGGACCTAAAAGCGAAGCCATTAGGATTGGAAATCTTGTTCCTTGGGCAAACGCCAGCTCTTTGCGTATAGTTGGATCATTTTCCAAAGCTTCAAACAGCTTCTCTTCATCATCACCTTCCAGAACTCTGGGTTGATCAGCATGATTCTTCATTGCCTCAATTATTGGTGCTAGCTCCCCCATGAGCATAGAATCCTCCTGGCCGTTGCAACTCTGCAGTGTTATAAGAATGACATGAGGGTGATGAAGCTTGTCATTCTCACGGTATTCAAGTACAGCCCTGGCCTGCCACGATCCGTAGAAAGGAAGACGAAAATTCTCAAAGCCTCCACCAAGTAGAAAAACGTTTGCAGGCTAGAATATATTACTTACCATAAACTAGGCAAGATAGGAGGGGTAGTAAATGAACTAACTGAATAGGTAAGTGACCAAGATAGTCGCATAGCTGAGCGTAAGGTGCAGGTATTCCCCTTCTTGGATAGGCCCCACCAGCCCATGCAACAAGATGGCAATAAATTTCCAAAGCACAGTCCCATGGATGCCAGAAACCCCGATCAATAGCCTCAGGATCTGTAGGAGGATTATAGTCACGAAACTCAATAATCGGAGGATCCAACTTGGACGGGTCGGCTGGATATCTGTCGAGCTCTGATTGAGAAAGGGGCAAAATAGAACAGGTGGATATTCTGTATTATTGCTATCGTAGTTCTTTATCTCAAAGTCAAAGGGGACACGAGATATGCCATACTTGCCTAACTCGTTATCCGGAACTTCGTCCAGGAACTGAGGGGGATCTGAAGCCGATGGTAGATGACTATCCAATGGTAGAATAATTTGCTCCCACAAGCTATTGATTTTGGTGTGGGTCACGAATTTAGGATTCAAACGAATGTTTGGCATTTTGGTATAGTAAGTGTTGGTGACTATGGAGTAGGTAGGTACAGTAGGGAGGTAGGCTGAAGATCCACAAAAGTTGACAGGCCAAAGCATAGGCCACCTGATTCCAAGTTTTTTTCAACGCAATTCCAACGACGTAATTCTTTGGACAACTTGTTCCATGGTATCTAGGTAGGTATTTCCTTACACACTACCCTAAATTTGTCCAGTAGCATAAGCGCCTATTAGAAGCTGTATATGCTCACACATAAGCTTATAGCAAAGGCTCTAAGTTTAGCATGAGACCAAGAAGCGGCGGAGCACAATGTTCGCATGTTAGAAACTTATATAGACTGATTTGGGTGGCTAGTTCACGATAACAGGGGATCAATCATAATTTTATATTTGGATGCTTCTCAGCTGCATTAATGAATTATCCCACGGACTACACTCAGTAAGCTGAAATTTGCTAACCACTTCCTTCGACCAATTCCCTAAATCAGGGGATTGCACCTAAGTGACCATGTCTATACTGCCGAGGAAGACTAGGGTTATTCCCAGATGCTGTAACCGGGGACAAAATCGAAGCCTTAACCTGGGACACCCTCCTAACTACCTCTCCTACCTCTCATCGCTGGAAGTTATAATCAGACTCCTTAGGAAGGTGTGCGGTATGGACTGGGTAAGGTATAGAGGCCGGCGGGAAACTAACGTATGAATCGTTAGCGATTACCTAGCGAGACTAGACAGAACAGGAATACTTACGACCTCGCATGTAGAATGCTAGTTGCCGCGTTAATTACACAAGTTCTGATCCAGTTGTAATAGAACTGAAACTTAGGTTCAATAACCAAGTCAAGCTTTAAGCGAGTATGAGGCGCTATCGTACATGTACGGAAACGCTAGTGAATAGCAACGCTAATGAAAAAAGCAATGGAGAAGGAAGAACAATTGAACTAAGGATGGAGAAGCAGAAGACAGAAGAAGTTAGGTAGGAAGGGTGGTAAGAGGAAAAATAAATAAAGAGCCAGAAGAACAAAGGTTAATAATAAAAAAGAATCACAATCTGAGAAAATAGCTATAACCTTCTAGTCACCTAACGCCACCTTTTCACCCCTATTTTGTTAGCAATACCTGTCCCTTTCTACAAGCCTTATTATATGGTTAACTAAGGATGGCTAACTATATAGGGGGGGGGGGGGGGGGATAGTTGTGATAAGTTAGATATGGTTAGGGTTCGCTTACTAAACGGTTAAGATCCGCTAACTTAACTTACTCTATGATGGAAGAATTATCATGATACCTGTACTCCTCATTATAATACCTATACTTTGGCTTCAGCTACTTCACTATGATACTTATACTATGGGGATAGCCTAAACTTATAAGCAGGCTAAGCACCTTAGGTTTAAAACCTAAGGTTCAGTCTTGGAATATATTGGATCTAACTATAGCTGCTTATCTAATCTAGTTTCCTCTTGACTGCCTAAGGCATTATATTCTCTTATCTAGTCGCAGAGTAAATATGTTTTAGTACATAGAAACCGGTGTAATAAGGAAGCCTGATAAAGTCCAGAATGCTGGTGGGAAGACAACGCTGACGGCCCCCTTCTCAGACGCATACACCGCTGCTTTGGCACTCTCCGGTGCATCGAAGATTACTGAACTCGATAATGGAGACTCATGCTACGCTTTTATGCTATTCACGATATTAGTAACAACCCAATGCGAGTCTTAATTTATAATTCGGAATAATATGCACCCGGGAACGAGTCGGGTTGATTTACTTTAGCCGGGCTCCCAGAGTTCGATGCGAAGATATTGACTTCAAGTGCTGCCAACATAGTTGCGAAGAATGGAACAATTACAATCGCTGAGAACTTGTTTGGGAATAGCTCTTGTGAACAGGGGCAGAGAAGGTGGAGAGGGTCGATGTGGACGACAGAACAATGTGGAGGCATCGGAGGCTTTGATAGTAGTGTTGCTTTAGTATGAAGTTGCCACACAGGAACGAGAAGCATAGTATTAATATAAAATCTGGGAATAGAAGGCACTGGAGCTAACATGACTTCAATTACATCCATATCTGCCAGAGTGAGGATTATAACAATGCCAAATATTTCGCGCCATTAACAAAGAGAATTAGTTGCTGTCGAAAATATCCCCTAAATTTTTCTTCAAATCCTTCAGCACATCCTTCAAGTCCTTTTGGCTCTCAGCAGCACGATTCTGCGAGTCAGAAGTCTCACGCACCCACTTCGACTCAAAGACAAACAATTTATCTCTCAGCTCTGTCTGATTATAGTTCGACGCCGGGGTATCCTTCAAGTAATTTATAAATATGCTCCAGCGAGGATAGTAATACCCCGAGACAAGACCACCCCACGATTTCTGCGCATAGTCATTAAGCATCTTGCTTTGGCCCGCAACCCAAAGGGTGACCTGATCGCGAGCATTGTATTCAAAGTAATCTGCGAGCTTCTTATCATTCCCGCCCCAAGATCTTGCTTTGGAAATCCATTCGGATAACCGAAGGCTCTTCTCTGTCTCTAAAACGGTATCCATTGACTGGACAATGAGTAAGAGTTTGTGGCCAATAGGCATGAACTCCGAAACTGGGGCACCATTTTTATATTTCGACTGAAGTTTAGGGAGTGTCAAAACGAATGCGTTTTCCAGGACCTGGCGTGTGAATTGAACCAAGTCGAATCTGTAGGCGGGATCGCCAAAGAGGTCACCTTCAAGTAGTAGATTCCAGGCTTCGACAATCTCTGATTGATTATAGAGAAGTTCTTCCTTCAGGTCGAGGCTAGGTGACAGCCCGGTAAGAGGCTGGGGAGTCATTCCTATATAGTTATTGACCCAATTCGGGGTGCTGTATGCGGTAGTACGTAGGATATCCCATGCTCTATACACACATTCAGGAATTTCGCGCTTACTTGCGCGACCACCAGAGTAGCGAGCTGTAACAAAGTTCCGGAAATACCTCTTCGTATCGAGGGGAGTCTTCGACCAGCCCTGATCGAGCAGCACGTTGAACATAATCTCATCAGATTGACCCTCGTTGGCATTTCCAACTCCAACGAGGCCTGGAGAGCTAGCAAGCGCTTCTGTCGGCCCATGTGTAATATTCACCAGGTCACCGTAGAAGTTCATATTTCCTCCCAAGCCATGCACTTGGCACCAGATCCATGCTTTACCGAAAAAGGATTTGGTCCTAGACCAGACTGGATACGACTCAGCGTGCAAATCTAGAATTAGCATGTCATGGAATTTCTCGCCCGCGGAGAGATATGCCTCGATTCGATCATCGGACCAGAAATCTTGAGCAGCATAGAACAGCCAGCCTTGCATAAACCAGGTGGCATCTGGGTCAACTGCTTTCAAGCTTTCCATTGTTTGTTTGGATACCTTACGTAGGAAATCAAGATCGCCAGAGGACGGGGTCATCTCGTTGTATTGGTCCAAGGTATAGAAGTGGGTAATATTTCCATAGGCGTCAAGTTGCTTTTTGAGGAAACTTTTTTGCATGCGTGCAAAGTACGGATCGAACGGCTGGAGGAAAGAAACCCCAGTGTATTCAGGGTCCACGTCGGCCCAGTTCGATGCATTCACCACCTCGGCGTCAGGAAGCACACTAGAGACGGATCTAGGGACGAAGCCAGTAAACGATGGTAAGACAGGAGTCATTCCAAGCTCAATCATGCGCGCGAGGATCTTCTTCTGAAGTTCAAACTGGCTATCAATCCAATCAAACGGTAGGTCGCCACTCCAGGAACCCTGAATGTTGCCAAAGCGGTTCCAGGCTAGATACGCGGGTCCGCTTAGGAAGTCATGAATGTCTTCATCGGTAAATCCGGTTTCGCGAAGAACTTCGATCAGAATCTTTTCATATCCTACCCATGCTAAGGGGAGATTGACCCCACGCATGGCCATCCAATCGAGCTCAAGCTCCCAATCCTCCCATTGCCAGAAAGCGGCAACATAACTGAAAGTCACTACCAGCTCGTTAGACGACTTCGTGCTGGGAGAAAGGGAGGGACGAAATACCAGTGTTAAGTTGATATCTCCAGGGAATAGCGCTTGTGCCTTTCATAGGTTCTGAAATAGATGGCAGCTCCGCCGGTGCCACGTCAAGGCGATTGCCTATATACCACCAAATATCGACATGGACAATATCAGCCAGATATCGATGAAGCCTAACAAATGTGAGTGATCAGCATTTAACCAGAAGAGGCATTTAGCCAGAAGAGTATAAGAGACAAGATATATACCCCTGTAGGATGCCACTCAGCGAGTTTCCTTCAATGTGAATCTTCCCGTCCGAGCTGGTGGACACAGTATATTCATCATTGACCCAATCGTCAGATGGCCGGGCAGGGTCAGTAAGCGAGAATGTAAAGTTATCAACATGATTTGGAAGGCGTCTCTCAAGTAAACGAGTTATTCCCTCTGTTGAGTGAGCTTGAGCCGACCAGGCTAGAATCGCGAACAGAAACACGAAGAGCGCACTAAGAAATCTCATCTTGCCCAGTTGATGTGATTGACTGGTCTGTGTAGGCTGATGGGCAAAAATAGCAGTTTATATATCTGGTAAATTCAGGGTTCCCATATGTGGTTGAACTAGTAATATCAATCACCACATAAGTGTGGGGGTAGAAGACTCCTGCAGGATTCAGCTAAAAGTGACAACCAGGGTATCTGATGTTACATCTAAAGCCAACGTCTTAGTGGCATTTTCCCCGCATTTTATTATCTGATCGTGTTTATTATGATCGAGGGTTTTGTAGAAAGTGCGAAACGAGCATCGGACCAAGTGTCGGATACAACTCGACGCGTGAAACTCGTTCATTGATTCGACTGTCACCAGAAGAAACAATATTGAATTCTTTAGGAAGTGTACAATCCCTCAGATTGTCCTTCGTTCAGAGATGCGGACGGGCTAGTTGCATTAGTGGAAAGTCTAGTCTCTTCAGTCCTCGTATTCGAGACGTTGCTCTTCGCTAAGAATAAGACAGGAAATGGAGATTTCCGCTCGACAAGAACCTTCCTTGGCCGAAACATGGCCTCAGACTTGCTCTTTTTCTCGGGGGTACCAGGTAATGAATTGCAAGGATCTGTCTCTCGGTTGGCCTAAGTTAAGGCCGGATTTACAGGAGTTACTGGATTTAAGGACTTAAAGAGCTTCTAAGGCCGATTTAATAAACTAAGTCAAGCCAACATCTTCTCCTTTTTGTCCTGTTTTTGCCTCTACTGTGGGGTAATTGTGACAGTCGATAATGCTAATTGCTACTTTCTCCATTCGCCCTTCACTGTACAATGACCTCGAAGTAGTGAATATTGCCCAGAAATCCTCATCAACACGAGTTTCCCAGTAAACTATCCAGTCAATATCGAGCGAAGGTGTTCCTCCTTGACCTGACGCATAGAAGTGGCCTGGTTGCATTCCTGAAATGTGTCACTTTTTGAACTAATTGTACTAGGTGACCAGTCCAGACTCCCAGAGTTGGATTTCTTAGCTTTGGCAAAGCAGCAAGGGAACATACCTACATACCTGGCTATTCTCATCCTCGCTCGCTTTCCACCATAAGTGTACATCAGCGACTTACGTTCTGTCATCAGCCCTGACGAAAGAAGCATTATTATATCTCTATCAAAAAATGAGCATGGATCCGACAGTATCACAACAATCTCTCGAGGCTGAAAATATGTAATGCTCTACAGTTGTGGATAGATCTAAGAATTCAGCTCTTGCGACAACCGGGACACAAACATTCAGTTCTTTGTAGGCTTTGTTCGGATTGATAATCGCCTTTTTGCGCTAACCGCCAGTCCTCACAACAAGGGCAGGTCTTGTCCAGTTATAACTGTCATTACGTGTGATGGTGCAACTTTCTTCGGCAGATGGGTTAAATGGACCCACACGCCTAATTCTCATCCCATGCTATAAAACCTCCAGCCAGGATACTATCTAAATACGCAACTACACCCAGGGCTAGAAGCCAATAGCATTGAACAGCATAAACATCCACAACTCCCCTCAACTCCATTCAGAGCGTAGTATGTACAGTGTATAGCACACAGTATATACAAATATCGTCAGTCTTCATCACGCTTCCCTCCCAGAAACAAAAAGAAAATCTAATCACCAGGCTGATCAGGCTTCTCGCCCATAGCCTCGAGCTTATCTCTGGCCTGTTTCTTGCCAGCATCAGTGACGTTCGGATTATGTGTTGCCCTATTCCATTAGTTCAGACCACGAAACAGGTCAAGGGGATATAGCATACGCTGTCAATCCCCTCTTGACATTACCAGCGTGTCTCTCGTCCTCAGACATCTGGGGCTGTCCTTCGAGTTTGGACAGTTCTTGTTGAGCGCGCAGTTTCGCTTGGTCCGAGTTGTTGGGGTTGGACATTGCGCTGATTATTGGGTTAGTTTGTTGTCGGACAGGGCGCAGATGTGAACCAGGAGGTAGGTAGACTCACGCTCGATAGCCACGCATGACATTCTCCTCGTGTCCCATCTTGGTTGGTGGTGGGATTTATATATGGGAATATATAAATGTGGTAGAAAGCTAAGATGAATGAGTCTCAGTTCTCAATTTTGAACAGACGGTGAGTCGTCCGACGAGTCGAGTATTTTGGGGGATATAAGTAGATTCTCAAATTGGGGACTACGTCAGCGAGGCGCGAGGTGAGGTGCCACTGCCACTGTCGTGGCTAGGAAATTGGGGTATTATGAGGCTATTATGACGGAGTTGTGTCTGGGGTAGATTCTAGATATATCTGTTGTTGGAGGCGTGACGAATGGCTGGCCAAGTCTGATACTAGTATTTAATCGTAAAGGGTGATTTTAATGATCTAATATGTATATCCGGTGTCTATTGCTCTGGTA